>JAFFZR010001015.1:0-19295 GCA_018397195.1 Lethrus apterus
CTAACAAAGTTATCACATGTGCGGTGACCTGTATTAATGTCGTCGTAGCTCTTTTGTTTTTCATTTCTGGGTTATAGTAGTATAAGAAGATTTTGTGCAAAATTTCATTTTCTACCGACTGGTACATAAATATACAGGCTGTTCCATTTAAAAAAATCTAATTATCTGAGTGTGCTCTGAATTGTGATGCGCAATTGTTTTTTTTTTTGTGTGAAGCATTGTAATCAGCGGAAAAATCACTGTATCTTTGCTAATTTAACCGACTCTGTAGCTCCAAAAATAACGAAGATAGCAATAGTGCGCAGATAACTTTGAACATCCTGTATACAGATTGATGATTTTTCCGCTGATTGCAATGGTCCACACAATAAAACAATTGCGCATCAAATTTCACAGCCAACTCAAACAATTAGATTTTTTTAATGGAACAGCCTGTATATTTATGTAGCAGTCGGTAGAAAATGAAATTTTGCACAAAATATTCTTGTCTACTATATCCCAGAAATGAAAAACAAAAGAGCTACGTCGATATTAATACAGGGTGACCGCACATGGGATAACTTCGTTATTACAGAAGCTACCGACTTCTACTTAAATATACAGGCTGCTCCACTAAAAAAAATGGAATTATCCGAGTTGGCTCTGAAATGTGATGCGCAATTGTTTTTTTTGTGTGAACCATTGCAATCAGTGGAAAAATCACTGCACCTTTACCAATTTAACCGACTATGTATCTCCAAAAATAACGAAGTTTGCAATAAGTCAGCCGATAACTTTGAACAACCTGTATATATTGGGTTGGTTTCTCTCCGTAATTAAAAATTACAACGAAAAAACAACACATTTTTTAGACCTATCGTAAAAAGGGGGTGAAACTCCGTTCACTGGCTGCGCCACTGCGTATATGTTAATATATGTAAATTGTCACCACTAACTTCCAATACCTAATTTTAGGTAGTCTTCTTCGCCAATTAAAAAAAAAAAAAAACAAAGTGAAAATCGACGTTTTAAATATTTTTGAAGTGAAGTTATTGAAGAACAAATAATTCAAATTTGCAAAGAAAAAATGAATCATAAAATTATTCTAGATACACTTTCCAGTACATCTACTATGTTACGACTTATCCTCTAAATAGGAGCGACGGGCGATATGTACATATTTTAGAGCTCAAATCATATAATTTAATTAAATTATATTACTTTCAAATCCACCTTATTAAAAACTATTTCAATTCTTAAAACGTATAAATAAATTTATTGTAACCCATTACTCCTTATTTATAAGCTATACCTTGATCTGATTTAGTTTCAAATTAAAAATCTTGAACATTTAAATCCTTTAAAAATATTCTAACTACGACGATATATAAACTATTTAAATAAGTATAATTAATCGTGGATTATCGATTACAGAACAGGTTCCTCTGAAAAGACTAAAATACCGCCAAATTCTTTAAATTTCAAGAAAATAACTAATACTAATTTAGTATAATACATTTACATCTATAATAATAGGGTATCTAATCCTAGTCTAAAAAATAAATTTAATAACCTCAAAAATTAAAATATAACAATAATTAAATTTAAAATTTCACTTAACAAATTCAATTATAAATTAATAAATATAAACTTTTAATTATTAACTGATTGAAATTAAATAATATTATTTGTTTAACCGCAACTGCTGGCACAAATTTTGTTAATATAATTATAAATTTCTAATTCAAAGTTTTCCTTAATTAATAAAATTCTATACTGCAAACTTATTAAATTAATCTATTTAAAATTAATTCTTTAAAACACAAAAATTCACATATAAACAAAATTATAAACTTAATCTCTAAGCCAGAATAAAACTTTTATAAAAAAATTTATCATTAATTAAACTATTAATTTATAATCATACTATTTTTAATCATAATTGAATAAAATAACTACTACCTAAAAAAATCTAATTAACTTTTATGAATAATCGACCGTATAAAACTTTAACTCTTTATCATTTTTAAAAAATTAACATTTTAACTTTAGGATTATTAAAAATTAATGATTCAAACATTAAAAAATAGTTACTAAACATATTTAAAATAATTATTGCCTAATATAAATCAAATAAACTTTTATACATAATCGACCGTGTAAAACTTTAACTTTTTTTAATTTTTAAAAAANTAAATTTAAGCTTTTTAACTTAAAAATAAATTTCTAATTAAATTAAAATAGAGACAGAATCTCCCTTGTCCAACCATTCATACCAGTTCTAAATTAAAAAACTAATTATTATGCTACCTTTGCACAGTCAAAATACTGCGGCCATTCAAATTATTCATTGGGCAGGTTAGACTTTAAATCATAATCAAAAAGACATGTTTTTAATAAACAGGCAAGAAAAATATTTGCCGAGTTCCTTTACTTTACCTTTAAAAAATAAATTATCTTAAACAATAAATTATACTAATTCTATCATTATTACATATAAATACTTATTAAATATATTATTTTAATAAACTAATTAAAGAACATATAAATAATATTATATTAAAAAACTAATTATAACATACTATAAATGATAAACAATTCTAATTCTACATATTTCAAACTATTTATATTCTTTTAAAAATTTATTCTTAAGCTTATCCCTAAGAATATTAATCATTTATAATGTTTAATTAAATAAATTAATTAAACAAATTAAAAATAACTAAATTGAATTTATTTCTTAAATAACTAGATATATTTAAAAACGAATAACATTTCATTACTAAAAAATTATTTTAAATATTAATAATACAATAAAATAAATAATTTCTTAGCTCTTTTAAAATCGAGAATACTAAAATAACTAATTCTTATTTAATAAACCCTGATACCCAAGGTACTAAAATTTAATTATTCTTTTTAATATCTAAATTTTCACATATTTCAATTTTCTTTCACAATACTATTATTCTATAATAAAAATAATTTATCCATTAACATTAATAAAACTATAAAATATTTTATTTAAAACAATTAATAACAATAATAATAAATTTTTATATTCAAATTAAATTGATTTTCACAATTAACATTTTAATGTAAATAAAATACTTTATAACAAGCTCTAATTTGATAATTCTAGATACACTTTCCAGTACATCTACTATGTTACGACTTATCCTCTAAATAGGAGCGACGGGCGATATGTACATATTTTAGAGCTCAAATCATATAATTTAATTAAATTATATTACTTTCAAATCCACCTTATTAAAAACTATTTCAATTCTTAAAACGTATAAATAAATTTATTGTAACCCATTTCTCCTTATCTATAAGCTATACCTTGATCTGATTTAGTTTCAAATTAAAAATCTTGAACATTCAAATTCTTTAAAAATATTCCAACTACGACGATATATAAACTATCATTATTACATATAAATATTAATTAAATATATTATTTTAATAAACTAATTAAAGAACATAAAAATAATATTATATTAAAGAACTAATTATAACATATTATAAACGATAAACAATTCTAATTCTACACATTTTAAACTATTGGTGGTATTTTCGATTCTGACTAAATATTTTAAATTCCAACTAAATATTTTAACATAGGCTAAATATTTTAGACGCTCATTCCATATTTTCAACTTTTTTAAATAATTTACTGAGTTTGAGAGTTTAGCTTTTTGTGCCACACTTTCTCAATTGACGAGAAATTATTAATTCCAATTTTAAATTTAGATTTCGTTCACTTACAATTTTTTAAAATTTATTGTACATTGGTTTTGATTCGTACATGCGTCAAAGTTAAAGATATTTTTAAAATTTATAAAAATTTGTTTTAAAATTCCTGCTCATAAATGTGTAAACACGGCGTATTCAATCGTCGATATTCTTTGGGGAACGTTTCATAAAACGGCACAGAATTCCAATGATATTGTTCAGTGAACTGTATTGATCTTCAACCTCAAACACATGCGTGCATTATTGAATTTGCAATAAAAATTCTAGGAAGCGTGCCACGGAAAATATCACAATTCTTGCATTGATTAACCACATTAGAACACAAACGACGTATTTATAGCTCGATGATTGTAACAACAATTAATTTTTCAATACAGTCTGGTTACACTTCTGTTTAAAAATCACCATAAATACGAAACACATAAAACGCACTCAATAAAAATTTAATCAAAAAATTGGCAGACAACGCCATAATGACGCTTCATCATAAATATTATCGTCACTGTAAAGTTTCCTTGGACGGAAGGTCGCTTTACGAGCTCGGATATAAAATATCCGAACTACCTCCGAACGAATTAATTTCCCATTCGCCCGTTTCGAACTGAATTTATTTTCGGATGGTGCAATTTATCGCTTTTAATATGACAGAACTCTGACAATGTTCGTTCAAAACAAGTTTTAATCGCTTTATCGAATTAATAAGTTGGTCGAGAGGTACATTAAAACGTAACAATTTATTAGGCACTTGACGAAACGTAATTAATTTGGAAATACGGCTCGATTAAGAAGATGAAGAAGAAGAAGAGAGGAACGACGAAATGTGCGATGTAATGGTAGGGGTTTCTTTCGGCCTCCAGCGGAGTTAAAGGAGTTGTAGGCCGGCGGAAACTACTTGCTTTTGCATTGTATGACTACAAGCTTCAAATGTTTTTGTATGATTGTTGTTATTACATTTTTGATGTGTATTTTTTCTATAATTTCAGATCCACAGATCATTAATTAAAAAAAAAAAGAAAGAAAAAAAGAAATGTATCAAAATTTTTTATTAGGTTGGTGCCTCAACTCCTCTTGTGGATATAATCTTCAATACAGGGTTGTCAATACTTTTATAACTTGGAAGTTTGATAGAGTTGGTTTTTGCAATTATGATAATTATTTTATTATCATGATTATTTTATATTATTATAAATAATGCCTGACATTTGTACGTACGGCAAACATTTTCAGAGGGCGTTGTATAATTAAATGGGCGAAATGCATATATCGCTCGATGAGCTGATGAGGATTAAAGTCTAAAACTGGTCACAAAATTTGCATTGTTAGTTAATTTTTTGTTATCGAATGTTGTCTTCATGTGCAAATTGTATGTACATACTTATTTTGAAAAAAATTAACAAACAGACCTCGAATATAAATGTTTGGTGTCAGTATCCCCTATTCTTCTTTTATTTATTAATTGATTCAAATTAAGTAAAACTAATTTGGTACATTCGTTTATTTTTTTCCCATGATTTTTCTTTAGCTTTCTTTACTTCAGTTTGATTTCTTTGCGTTACTTTTTATATTCTTCATAATTTTTTATTTTCTTTGCGTTTCCATTTTTGATTTTGGGTTTTATTCTTCCGTTTTAGTTCATCGTTCCACCACTCTGTTCTCTGTATGTTTCTTTGTTATTTTTTTGTGCTGCAACTTTCTCTCACAGCTTTAATTTAGTTGGGTTCCATTTAATTTAGTTGGGTTCCACTTAATTTAGTTGGGTTCCACTTAATTTAGTTGGGTTCCATTTAATTTAGTTGGGTTCCATTTAATTTAGTTGGGTAAACGTATTACTATCAACGCCGGGGTTCTAGTTACTCCCGCCGTCGCAGAGTCATAGTTAATCTCGGGTTTGGAGAGTCATAGTTACTCCCGCCGTCTCGACGGCGGGAGTAACTATGACTCTCCAAACGTGGGGAGTAACTATGATTCTCCGACGGCGGGTCACATGCGACTCTCAAACGCTACGACGTGTAGGAGAGTTTGAAAGTTTTGGAGAGTCATAGTTACTCCCGCCGGCGCGACGGCGGGAGTAACTATGACTCTCCAAACGTGCGGAGTAACTATGATTCTCCGACGGCGAGTCACATACGACTCTCAAACGCTCCGACGCGTCGGAGAGTTTGAAAGTTTTGGTGAGTCATAGTTACTCCCGCCGCCGCGCCGGCGGGAGTAACTATGACTCTCCAAACGTGGGATTAACTATGACTCTCCGACGGCGGGAGTAACTAGAATCCCTGCGCTGATAGTTCTCGCACTTCCGGTTTAACCGGAAATAGCGTCAACTATCTAAATTTAAATCGAACACATATAAAATATACACCTAAGGGAGAAATGAATCAAATGATGTAAATTTCACTGAAAAATCCATATAATTGTACAAGAGACACGACAATTTATTTAAATAAGCATAACATTTTGAAGAAGTCATAAAAGTGTACATCCATCCATGGGTTGAAAGTCCAAAAAGTTCTTCTAAGGAGGGTCGTTTTTAAGATCCAAAAATGCGATAGATACAACAGTAATAATATTTTAAAGCAGCCTTTGGTTTTAAGGTAACCTTTATGAAAATGTTGAAAAAGTTGAAGCAAACTTAAAAAAAAAGAATTCAATTCAACTCGACGATTGCAAAAGCACGAAAAAGGTGTTCATTAATGGAAAAGGAATTGTACAGACTTGGCGTGACAACCTTTTTGTAAAACCTTTATAAAAAGGGGAAAACCTTAAATCCAATCCCATAAATTAAAGGTCGAACCACACCCAATTCTCAGGAAAACATTTTCAATCTTAAACTTCGCTAAAAGTTGGGTTGGACTTAAAAATACAAAAAGATTTAATTCGACAAAAAAATGAACTTAGATTGAGATTTATTTGAATTTTTTTAAAAGCTTGATTTTGTTCGGATTCCATTGAAAATTCTAATTTTCTGTCTTTCTCGATTGAGTTGCATTAACTTTTTCTTTAAATATTAGAGCTTGAGTCAACTTTTTTGTAAAAGTTGGTTTCCTGCCAGTTTTGGGTTTAAGGTAACCTTTATTTAAATGTTGAAAATGTTGAATTAAAAAAAAAAAAGAATTCAACTCGACGATCGCACAAGCACGAAAAAGGTTTTCATTAATCGAAAAGATATTGGATTTGGCGTGACAGCCTTTTTGTAAAACCTTTATAGAAAGGTGAAAACCTTAAATCCAAACCCATAGATTAAAGGCTGAACTCCATCCAATTCTCAGGAAAACACTCTCAATCTTAAATTTCAGTAAAAGTTGGGTTGGACTAAGAAATAAAAGAAAATTTAATTCGACCAAAAAAAAATGCACAGAATAGTTAGGTTGGATAGGGTTTGGCCTTTGTGTAAAGTTTAGTTTGAGATTTTTTTAATTTTTTTAAAAGCTCGATTTTGATCAGATTCCATTGAGAATTCTAATTTTCTGTCTTTTTCGATTCAGTTGCATTAACTTTCTCTTTAAATGTTGGAGCTTGAGGCAACTTTTTTGTAAAAGTTGGTTTCCTATCAAAGCAGTTTTGAGTTTAAGGTAACCTTTATCTTTATGAAAACGTTGAAAAAGTTGATGCAAACTTAAAAAAAAAGAATTCAACTCAACGATTGCACAAGCACGAAAAAGGTTTTCATTAATTGAAAAGAAATTGGACGTCACAACCTTTTTGTACAACCTTTATAAAAAGGTGAAAACCTTAAATCCAATCCCATAAATTAAAGGTCGAACCCCACCCAATTCTCAGGAAAACATTCTCAATCTTAAACTTCACTAAAAGTTGGGTTGGACTGAGAAATAAAAGATTTAATTCGACCAAAAAAAAAAAAAATGCACAGAACAGTTAGGTTGGATAGAGTTTGGCTTTTGTATAAAGTTTAGTTTGAGATTTTTTTAAATTTTTTGAAAAGCTCGATTTTAATCGGATTCCTTTAAGAATTCTAATTCTTTTTATATTTTCCCCATTTATTGAGGATTTTTAATGGAAATATTTAAATCTGAAATGAACCAACTGCATGCCGTATAAATAACATTTAATTTAATCTTGTAAAAATAATTTTTATATAATTTTTTTTCATGGCGTAAACGTATATAAGATACGAAGCGAAAAGTGTTTAATATGCATGACGGTCCACAGACGTCTGTGAAGACCAAATTGCACACACTTTGGGCAAAGTACGACTTTAATTTTGGACGTGTCCGGAATTGTCGTCTTCAGCAGAAAGGTTTTATCTGATTACGATTCGTCGTGAAATTATAAATTAACGATAAGCAAAAGTAGAGGGCGATTCAATAATAGATAATTTTAAAATATTCCCGGTCGTGCATAACGATTTGTGATGTACGCAGGACGAGGGTTGGGGATTTCATCGTCCATAAACGTAAAAGACGAAAAGTTTTAGGATAAAACTCGATTCGGAAAAAATCAATAATACAACGATTTGAATAAAAATTCCAGGTGGATATTTTGATCACTTCTAACGTTATAAGTTTACAAAAGTGCTATTCGCTACGTTATTTATAAAGGAATTTGTAAAATCCGACTGTTTACCAAGAAACTTAATTTATGATCCATAACGCTCTTAAAACCATCAACAATGATGCATAACGTCCGAATCTATTGGTTACATAACGTGCGTACGAATAATATACACTCACGTTAAATATAGTAACTGTCCGGGTTAATATTTATACTTTGAGTCCAGTGAACTCGATCGGTAACGATGAAAATATGCGTTTTTCTCGAATTATCAAACATTGCTTTCAATATATTTACAGTAGTTTATGAAATGTTACTTCTGGACCAAGACATTTGGGTACATGAAAAAAATCATTAAAAAAAAAACAGAAATCATCTTACCATTTTTGGACATCTCAAACATACCTTAATAACAATAGGAGACTAAAAATTGGACACATGAAAAAATAGTTAAAAAATGCCTTTCTTTTCTGGACTAAAGAATTGGGCGCATGAAAAAAGTCTTATAATATAAAATATATATAAAATGGTACAAGAAGGCTTAAAGTCCTATAAAATTTCATCATTTTCTGTTATCATCATCATCATCATCATTAGTAATATTTTCTCCTAAACAAAATCGATTGGCTTCGACTTCATAGTGGAACGACTCTTCCACGATGACGCAAATTATTTATCAGCGTAAAGACTTGCTTTTTAATCACTTATTTTATTCCTTCTATTCTGGAGCTATGTGTGAGTGAAAATAATTACTAAATAAATTGTCCAACTGCTTCCTGGAAGAGTATAGTTAATTCACCGAGAAGTGAGGTATCTTTTTGTAGCTCCACCAAGTTCGCTCGAGATAGCCAAGTATTTCATCGATTCTGATGTACGATTTAAATACGATTATTTTTTCTAAGGAAAAAACATCCTTCTTTAGAGAAAGTTCTTTAGAGAATTTAATATATTTAATTGAATGATCGAACATAGTTTTTTGAATTTACTCAACGAAGAATGTCCAAAATTTCAAAAAATAGTTAATAAATTAAAACTAATCACTTTTATTCTTATTTATTATCATTATCACTATTATAGCCATTATATGAAAAAAAATTACTTTTTAACAAATTCGTTTTCTAGCAAGAAGCGTCAATTTCTTTTACTTTTAAATTCAGTGATTCATTTTTTATCATAAATCGAATTTCTTTCCAGATCGAACAAGCTCAAACCTTTTTGGCTCTCCATCACCGAAAAAGAAACGCTGCCCGTGTTGGACTTTTTATCGGCGGCGTTGCTTTCGGCCGAATACGACAGAGCGCTGAGTCGAGCTTTGGCAATGGCCGAATGCCCGGTCGTGCCGTTCTTCGGAGCTTTCTTGAGAGAACTGAGGGAAATTCTGCAAACTCAACACGACCATCCCGTTGGAGTTGAACCGGTTCCTCCACCAAAATTACTCAAATCCGACGTGCGCAGAGAAAGGGACCAACATCAGCAGAGGCAAGTGGTAGGTGAGACAGTGTTATTTTTCTTATTTTTATTGGTGTCTATGATTATCCGAATATTATTCAAATATTTTAAAGATAATTAACAACGATAAAATACAATACAGGATGTCCCCGGTTTTACCCTCAATATCTAAGAATCAAAATTTTTTTCTTAAAATCGCTGAAACACGCAAACTTTAGATCGATGGGGGACAAATGGGCGAAGAAATGATCGCCATATCTTCAACCCCCTAGCCGCAGGGGTGCGAACCCTAAAATTCTTAAATTACACTAGTGGTTGAGTGATACCTCATTTGAAATCTTACATAATTTGCATTTCAACGGTGTATCAATTTTTGAAATCCATCGATTCGTTTTCGAGAAATTAGCTTTTCAAAATAACTAAGGTACAAAACAGAAACGACAATTTAGTTAGAAAAACAGTCAAGATTTATTTGTGAAGTTGTTGGAAATGGCCTCCCACAACTTCCATACAATTACAAACGTTGCTCAATCCCACGACGTACATTTTGAAAAATTTCAGGGGCGACTGCACGGCAGGCAGGAGATAGAAATTTTTTAAAGACGTCGTGGATTTGAGCAACGTTTGTATAATTGTATGGAAGTTGGGGGAGGCCATTTCCAACAACTTCTCAAATAAATCTTGACTGTTTTTCTAACTAAATTGCCGTTGTGTACCATAGTTATCTTGAAAAGCTAATTTCTCGAAAACGAATCTATGGATTTCAAAAATTGATACACCGTTGAAATGCAAATTATGTAAGCTTTTAAATGAGGTATCACTCAACCCCTAGTATAATTTAAGAATTTTAGGGTTGGCAACCCTTCGGCGAGGGGGTTGAAGATATGGTGATCATTTCTTCGCCAAAAGTTGTCCCCCATCGATCTAAAGTTTACTTGTTTCAGCGATTTTAAGAAAAAAAATTAGATTCTTAGATATTGAGGGTGTTTCGTTTTACCGGGGACAGCTGTATATAAAGTGCTATAATTTTGGCTTGAGTATCATAAGTATGAAAACAAATGATTATAAGAAAAATATACAAAAGGAAAATATAAAATAATAGAAACTACATACAAATCAACGTCATAAATTTGAAAAAATTTTGGCTGTTGGAGATGATGTTTGTAGAAAAAGGAACATTGCTCAATAACATTGAAGAGGGAAAGATTTATAAATTTCCCGTTACGTAGAAACTTTTTGCTCATAAAAGGGAACGAGATAAACAAGATATAAACAGGCTTAACAAGTTATGAACAGGATTATGTATTATGGCTAATATATTATGTATTCTAAATCCTGGATTTGGGATCATTTTCTACTATCTATCAGTCATACGTACTATCCATTTTTACCATTTCTTTTCTATCCATTGCTAATTGATGTTTCAAAGTTTTTAAACTACTTTTCCTTTGTGAATTTCCCTAAATGCTCATCCCATTTTTTCCCTCATATTTTGCCCTTTTCCATATTCTTCTATCCATCTATCTTTCCTCATGTTTCTTCCATCAGATATAATTGATCCAAAGTCCCAAACTAAAAGTCATGTAACAAATTTGTTTTTTATTCCCGTTATGCTTTACTTCCATCAACATTCTGGATTTTTTTTAAGTTTTCCCCAAATCATTCCTTAAAAATTTTCGATCCCAAAAGAACTATCTCCATAATTACAAATCATGCTTTTCGAATTCACCGGAAGTCACCAATTAATTATTTTTCCCAATTTCTTTATTTCTTTCATCAGAATATGTCAAAAAATTTCTAGAGTAAAATTAAAAAAGTGTACACAAATGTTTCGAGCTATGTAGACGTTGTAAAATATAATTTGAAAAAATTATTTACTTAATTAATTAGAAGTCCATCATTAAAAACAATGATAAAACAAATTTTTAAAGAATAACCATACTTTTACTTTATTTACAGTTCATATCGGATTATAACGGAGAAGACCATCATTTTACAAGAGTCGGACCCGGAGGTCTCATCAATTTGGAGAAGATATATCGAACGCAAGCCGTCATGGATCACATCGCACTTTGTCATCAGCATTTTCATACGCGCAACCGTCTCTCTCCCACCATAACGCTCATTGACTATCTCAAGTAAGTAATTTATCCGTCGAACGTGCGGAATGTTTTCCCGGATACACATTCCCTCCCGACACATAATGATAATTTATAACCATAGACAATGCGGGTTATAATTCATGGGGGAGATATGCGTGATGTTCGTTTACGAATACATTTTTAATTAAAATTGTTGGCCGACGCGCTTCCCCGAAGAGTCGTCCCGATGGGGCGCGGATACATAGATGGACTGAATTTTGCGTTTAATTCGTCTTGAAATTAATGCGAAAAAAAAATGCTCGTGTCAAAGGTCTTTCGTGTCATCTCGGTAAACATGATTTTAGGGAATAATTTACTGACTGTAAGAGAGCACGAAATCAAGCAATTTTGTGTAGTCACGAATGTCTGCGAAAACTCTGAATTCGGACAACTTTATTACAAGTACCTGATATCAAACTTATGATCTTCATGAAGTCAACGACTTGGTGAATTTATAGACTTTGAGAATATTTTTCCTCATTGTTTATCCTTTTAATAAATTTATTTTTACTACAAAATACTATCTACACTGCTTCTTACATACGATTTAAATTAAATAATTTTCTATCAAATATTTTCTAATTTTAATTGTTCAATATATTTTCTTTAACCACCTGCGTGATTATTTTAATATTTTTGCCTTGAATTTTAATTTCCTAATAGCAAGTAGTATTTTTTAAATTTTATTATTCAACCTTCATCTGAACATTCTTCCAATTATCCTCTTATCTTTAAAGCTTCGTGCACAAAAAATATTGTTCATATTTTAAAAGAAAATGTTCCTAATCAATTCTTTCTTAAATCCTTTCATATTCACTTTTAAATTAAATTTAATAAATTAATTTTATTAATATTTCTTCAGGTCATCAGTGATACATAAACAGCGCGTTTTAGCAGCTGCACCAACTGAACGTTCCGAACACGACGGTGAATATGAATGTGACGTTGACGATTATCATCCAGTTCAACCCCTAATCCACGACCACGGAGTCAGTTTTGTGTGCCTATCGTCCGTTTATACCAAAGTCGACCAACACGTGATGCAGGTAATCAAAAAATTGTAATATCCGTAAAATTTTTAAGGCAAAGTTTTCCCTAAACGTAATAAATAAGCTGGAAAAAATATGAATAATTCAACGTTTTCTGTTTACTGAAAGCTAATCAATCAAATGGAAGCCGCTTATGTAATATGAGATATAATGACACGGCGTGCCGGAGGAAGTACTGTGGCGCCGTTCGCGACACCGAAAGTTATTAATGGCGTTAACCTTTTCTGAAACTTTTTCGTTGGAAATGTAAGATAAATTAAAGAAGAAACTATTAATTTTCATTTGTGGAAAATGGGTATCAGTTATAATTTAGTACGGGGGGACATAAGTTTAAATGCTTTTTAACGATGCGCCATTTTTTATGCAACAACAAAAACTGATAAATGGATGATGAAATTAATAAAATATCTATCATTTTTTATTGTCTTGTAGTTTTCATATTCCTTTGTAAATTATTTTTCGCGTCACTTCACTTCATATGAAATCGAAATGTTTATTTTATTTTGATTTTTTAAATGTGAATAAAATTCAGTAGAAATTTTACGAAATAAAGTATGAAATCTTACAGCTTACACTCATTTGTAAATATTTTTCAAATTTATTCTTTTCGTTCCTCGCCCGTTGTAATTTCCAATTGAAGTTACTTATGTATTGGCCTATTTCCAACTCATACTACTCCCTTTCTTCTTCATCCAACTCTATTCACTTTCTAATCTTCTTTAAAAAAATTTTTAACCGGTCTATCTGGCTACAATCTATTTCTTTGGAACTAATTTCCTCCTTTGTAGCCACATGCCTACTGTTGACATGGTGGATGGCACCATGTCAACACCTTGTCACACATGTGTTCATCATATAATCCAATCCAAAAGCCACTCAATCGAACTCAAATAAAATAATTAGCAAAGTCACAACCATACTAAACACAATTTAGGCGATACTTGGTGAAACTCCATAATAACAAAATAAAAACAAAAAATTGTTGTTTGGTTTCACTATATTTATTGTAATTGCTACAACAATTGTTTCGCCACACAGTGGCTTCATCAGGTAGATGAATGAAACATTCATCTACCTGATGAAGCCATTGTTGTAGCAATTACAATAAATATAGTGAAACCAAACAACAATTTTTTGTTTTTATTTCCAATTCATTTAAGTTGGGTTCGATTTTTTTTAGTTGATTATCTTGGGTTGGATTTGATTCGAATAATTTGCGTTGGGTTTGATTCAGTTGAACCCAATTAGACCCATTTAATCCAATCCAATCCAATCAAAAACCCAAAATTTGGATTGGATTCAAGCCTTCGTTGAGATATTTCCATTTTAACGATGTTGGTGCTCAAATTGCCTCACCATTGCCATTTCGAAAAAAATTACGTTTAAACTTTTCTTGGTTATTTAAAAAAAATTTTAATATTAAATTAAATATTTTGCAATTTTTTTATGATGATCTTCCCAGTAAGGCTATTTGACTCACATATTTGAAAATTCAAAAATCAATATAATTTATAAATTTATAATTTATAATTTATAAATTGTATTCAATTTGAAGAGTAAACACAATTGATGTAGTCACGTATTATGATACATTAATTTCTCAAGTTTAGTGCGATTGGTGGTTTTTGTGTCTGAGATGACTTTTTTCTTGACATCTTTATTTGTTTTACTTTAGTAAGTCCATCAAAGAGCCATGAAATGTATTTTTAAACATATTTATGAAAGAATTATTTTCCAATTTAATTAACATCGACCCACTGCAAACAAGTCTAATTTATTTCAGACTAACCTAACAAAATTCGATTCAATTTCTTTTTACTCGATTTGTTTGGGTTTAATTCAGTTGGGGATTAACTCCCCCCCCCCTCCCCCCAATTCAAACAAATCTAAATGAAACACAATTTCCCATTTTACTAATTTAAAAATAAAAATTATAATCATATAATAAATTGTGTATTTAAACGTCAAAGCAATGCTTTCCACGTCCAGTTAATTGATAAATTTTAAAATGTTTCGTTACTCGCAAAAAAATAATAACTTGGAAACAATTTGCTAATGGATTTATTAATTTTAACGAAATTCGTCGGTGGCTTTTGACTGACGGCGACGCGACTTATTAATCTTTCAACTGAATAATAGCTTTCGAAATTGAACTTTTTACGAAACGTTTCGCTAACGAAAATCCTCGATACCTACGTTAATTGATTTTTCCATTCGGATCGAGATGACCTTGACCTACTTTCTTAGATAACTTTTCCACGTCAATCCGAACGGAAACGTACGTTGTAGCTTGGAGGTTTCGTCGGTCAGCAGTGGAAACGAAAGCCATTTGCTGAATTATTTTTAAAAAAAAAAATAGTTATCAAGGGAAAACATTCATATTTTTCAACTTTGGATATGCGCCGACCGAAGGGGATTCATTTAACTGATATTTATTGCTTACGTTTCCGATGAAATAAATATCGTTAAGCAAAGAATATGAATCGATGAGGATTTGGGTAATATTTTTTTTTTTCTAGATTTATTCGAAAATATTGAATTTAATATCGGGTTTAAGAGCATTTTTTAAATTTTTTCAAAGAACGGAATTTATTCAAAAATGTTACTTTTAAAAATATCTGTATGTAATTCTTTTGGACAAAAATTTCATACATACCTACATAATGAATTTTTAGTTTAACGTTATACATATTTTAATTTATTTGCAGAACTGGACTTAATATAAAAAAATATATATAATTTACGGCCCATTACAAGCTAATAAACGTCACAAGTATAAATGTTATTTATGTCTTGGATGTGTATGTTTACTAAGTAATTTCGCAGTACCTCACCTGTTCAGTCAATCCCTGAAGAGAATTTAAAAGAAATGTAAATGAAACCTCATATTATGATTATTAATAATAATAATAATAATAATAATAATAATAATGACGTTATTTTTTATTATTGACGCGTATTGAAAAAAAAATAAAAATAAATGACCAATCAAAAAATCTATAAAAGAAGAGCAATGAACTCGCAAATTAAAAATACAGTGTGGTGATAAAGTTTGGAACAAAATTCATAAAAGCGTTTTATAATGTTTTTAAGAAAATCGCTCGGACTGGTCAATTTTTGTTTTTAAAATGCCGTCTTCTGACGTAAATTTTTTTGGAATGACGTCATTTGTTTTTGCACAATGACGTCATCACAATTTTTTTTAAATGACAACCCCCACTTTTCTCTTCGGTTTTTAATAGACCTTCTTACTACTTAACCGGTGATGTAAAAAAATTGGTACCTCACATAACAATTTTTTTGAATAAATGACACATTTACTTCAGATCGTGAGTGGTTATAATTTAGTAAAAATAACAATCGTAAACATTCTAAATTAAAGCAAATAACAGTAATTTATGTATCTAAGACGAAGAGTGAAGCTTTAAGGTGCAATGACGTCATTATCGATTTTTTAAATGACACCTCTTATTTTTTTCTTTTGCTTTTGATAGACCTCCTTGATGTTTAAGTGGTAATTACCGAATTAATTCTTTACATAAGAACTTTTCTGAAAAAAATAACATTTTTTCTTCAAAAAATTAAATTTTTGTTTAAAAGAAAAAATTTAAATGAGTCATTTGTTCAAAAAAATGGTTATGTAGGGTACCAATTTTTTTAAATCACCGTTTAAGTAGTAAGAAGGTCTATTAAAAACAGAAGAAAAAAGTAGGGGTTGTCATTTAAAAAAAATTATGATGACGTCATTGTGCAAAAACAAATGACGTCATTCCAAAAAATTAACGTCAGAAGACGGCAATTCAAAAACAAAAATTGACCGAGCGATTTTCTTAAAAACATTATAGAACGCTTTTATGAACTTTGTTCCAAACTTTATCACCACACCGTATATACGGCCTGTTTTCAAAAATTTAATAGATTCATTAAACATAGAAAGGACGAAACCCGAGTAGTTTTCGGGCTCGGGATTTATCGAGTATTGCTTATTTATTTTATACACCCGGTATTTTCAATACTGTAAATTGTAAACTGTAAACTGTGATTTTTATTTTTCTAATAGATTCTTCATCATGGCAGTACAGCTGTAATTTGGGAAGGTGTCGAAGGTCCCACACCAATTGGACTTCGGGGTACCCTTTTATACTTACGATTAGATCGCGCGTGTACGACCTTAACGTGGGTCCGTCCCAGTTGGAGCGGACTCAAAGCTGGCGCGAGCAGCGACACGGATCCCTTCTCGGCCGATTTCAACTTATCCTTCAATCCCGAGGAAACTTTGGCTCCCGGATTACTCACAAAGCTTGCGTTGCAGGCCAGCGGCGAACAATCCACCGGAACCACAATGGAAGACGGGTGAGATGACGACATTGTACTAATTACCGCTTGTTAATTATGCACATGCTTTGCCAGCTAATTAAGATACATCGACGCCTGTAATTTGAATCGATTTTGTGTGACCCGTAGGGTAAAGTGTCATAGTTTAACGCAACTAATATCGTTTTATAACAGGTTTAATGGGAACATTTAATTTATGACGAATAAACGTTATTTTGTAAGTAATTTAATCCATTTTAAATCCTATAAAATTATTAGTATCATTTGAAAGTTATATGTAATTTAACGTTACAAGGTACGAAGATTCCATACCCTCAACTTCAACAAAACCTTACTTGCCTTCCCTTATTATTTCAAAAATAAAACAAAATTGAATGAATAATTGCATTCGATTTATGCAATTTGATCAACAATTTTCAAGAGAATAAAACGATAAAATATTAATTAAATTAATCGGTTAGAAAACAACAAAGAATAAAATCCAAACAATAGAAATCTTTTGACTTTTGTACGTTTGAAAACATTCTTGTCTATAAATTAATTCGAAGAATTCCTGATCTTTTAGACAAAACGAAAGTTTAATGAAATTACAATTTGAACTTTGCTTTGACTAAAAGCTCAATGAAATGATTTTAAGTTTTAAATAGTCCGGAAAAACTATGTATTTATAATTGTAAACGTTTCTATTATTTAAGGTTTATTAATTACATTTATTTAATTATAACGAACAAAATCAAACCTGATTTTATTATATAATCGATTCTTCAAATGTGGACGAATTAACATTGTCCAATAATTTCTTCATTTCGTTAATTTTAAACTCTTGCGCCTGTTTGAATCGTTGCATCGCTTCGAACGCACCTTTCTTTTCCAAAAGACTTTTCCGTTGCTTTTTGATTTCTTGTAGACGGGCGCGTTCCAATTTTTTTTCTTCGAGTCTTCGCGCTTCCTCTATGCGCTCCTTGCGTTTTTCGTCGTGCAGGAACGTTCTGGTTTTCTCGATGTACTTCTCCATTTCCAACCAAACCAAAATTCGCTTTACCTCCAAATCGTCTTTATCTCGTCGATAGGCCGCCGTGGCATCGTCGACTTTTTGCGTCAACATTTTAACTTTTCTCTCTTCGACTTGCTTCACGACGAGCAGTTTGTAATATTTATCTTTTAAGGCGGTGAGTTCTTTTTGAAATTTGACGTATTCGAGTTCGCGATTGTTGACTTCGTCGCGAATGTCCAAGATTTTCTTAGAGATTTCCACGAATTCTTCGTATTTTTTCTTTTCTTCGGCTTCCGCCGCGAGTATTTTACTTGTAGTTTCCATTACTTTGTCAGACAATTTAAAACGAAGTGTATGTCTTGATGACAGTTCGTTTAATGGCAGGTGCCGATAATACAGATATCTGTATAAACATTATAAATATAACGAAATTTTCCCGAATTTTTCGTAATTTTTTCCTTTGACTTCCGCTGCTTTAATCACGAGTATTTTACTTGTAGTTTCCATTACTTTATCACACAATTTGAAACGAATGTATGCGATTAATGGCCGGTATCAATAATACAGATATTATACAGGATATGTCACGACGAGTTTTCGTTAGAAGAATATAGAAAACTAATAGGAGTTAAGTTTTGAAAATTTGCAAATATTAGTTTCGCGATACGCTCTTTCGATTTAAAATAGTTTCGAATTTTTTCTTCTTCCGGTTATACCGGAAATGGATATCAACTTCTTTATTTTAAATGGAACACCCCATTTTTTATGATTGGTTCGTATTCCCGAGGTAATTTTAAGGCGAGTTTGTCTAATAAACTTCCCCTCTAAAATTAGCCCTTCACGAAATATTTTAATTTTTGGAAAAAAATTGACAGCTGCAGGCTAATACTCATAACAACAAAAATGAATGTATGCACAAATTTAAAATTTTAGTTAATTATTTTGGAAAGTATACTGCATCAAATGCGGTATTATAAACTTCACGAAATAATACAGGATGTTCAGAAAACAATGTCAAACTTTTCATCCAGAAAATATCAATATCTTGTTATTTTTAAATAGCAACCTATATTTTTTTCA
>JAFFZR010001016.1:0-18550 GCA_018397195.1 Lethrus apterus
ACCTGTTTCAGCGTTTTTTAAAGAACCGGTTGAGTTTGCTTTTTTTAAAAATATTTCATACATTAATCCCACCCAACATTAAATTTTCAGCTTTATTTTACTCAGAATTTTTTTTATGCAACCTTATGATTTTTTTGCATGGTCATAAAGGGTAGAAAAATCACTATCGGATTCCACAAAAAAAATCTATGTTGTCATTTATTTTTTTTTTGTGATGACGTCATAACTACAAAACAAATGAAAGTCGGAAGATGAATCGCACATATTAATGTGTATTTTTGAAATTAAAAATCTACCTGTTTCAGCGTTTTTTAAAAAACCGGTTGAGTTCGTTTTTATTTTAAATATTCCTTACTGTTTGTCCTCGCTGTATAATGAAATTTAATAAAATAAAAAAATATGCCTGTCAGTAAGATACACATTTCCCTCTAACGAATCCTCCATTAATCTTAACAATGTTCTTGCTATAATTGAAAATCTGGAAACCCAGGGAAATTGATTATGAATATAATTAGTGACCAACTGATTTAACCAAGATTTGATCAAGATATTTAGATTGTCTTTAATAATAAATTTAATTAATTAAGTCAAAATTTAGATTAATTTGCGACCTATTCTGTAATAAATTTCCACATGCCTCCACTTTGATAAAACGGATTTAGTTCTATAGCCACAATACGTTTGAAAATGTACGCCTAAATTAAATTAAATTTTACGAACATAAATTAATAACACTGTACTGTACACTTGTATCTTTAACTACGGAAAAGCTTATCTTCTGTTAGCATAAATTTAAGTCTGAAATGAAATGTTTTGCGTAAAATAATCCCTTAACGATAAATTGTAGGACATTATTTGTACGTAAATAAGATCAAGATGTCTTACAGCGTAAATATCTTAGCGAGAACTGGTACAAAGGGCTTGAATCTGATAGAAGCTTACAATAAATACGAACAGTACAATTCTTTCATTCGAAGGGAATAAGGATCGCAATAGGGTAAACGTAATGTTCTGCTGGTAAGTTCGTGATAAAATCCTTTAGAACATATTCAGACAGCTCCATTTCACATAGTACTTTGTCTTTTCGCGAATCTATAAATATCTCTCGAAAAGGCATTTGCTATTGATGTTTTAAAATCACGCAATAATCATTCACGATTTACGTACATTTATATGTTATTATCTTTGATATTTATTAATAAAAATAACCATTTATATTCTAAACTAAACATTTTAAAAGAAATAAAATTTTGCGTAATCTTTTATTGTAGATTATTCTTCTTATCTTTAAATTATACTTATCTTTTACTCGTGAGAAATGCACCAATATTTTAATGACTTGTTTTATATTTATATTGACATTTTAAATTAGTATTTGAATAGTTTTAATATTAAATTTAATGACGGTCGAAGTACTCGGCTTGGTTTACCAAGTTTTTCTTAGACTTACAGCAATAGCTGTAGAAGTCTTTAGACACATAACGTGGGACGCAATAGGGTTTAGGGATTTTAAAGTTTGATTCGTTAATTATTGAATTTATTTATAACTATTTGATCTAATTGATGTTACAAATTTATAATAAACTGTGATTTTGAATGGTTTCCTAAGTAAGTTATTGGCATTTATTGGTTGCCTACTAACGAGTAAAAAATAATTTCAAGCATTTACAACCAACAATTTGACATTTGTCATTTTATCTTTAAAGCATACATTTATTAATATTTTTTATTTAGTACCAAATATGTAGTTTATTTCATTTTTTCTTCGAATTTTTTTTATTATATTTAACCATAATTAAATTTTTACCTTGTTTATATATTATAATTATATCCAGATGATAAACAATACTAGGTATGCAACCTACAACGTTTGTTTATTAACAAAAAATACGAGGATTGTTCATCAAAAATACGTACGATCGGCGTAGCCATGAAAAAGTTGAAAAATGGCTTCTATGATAGAAAATCCGTCCAAAGATATTCTGCGTGCCGTTATTTAGTTTTCGGCCACTGATGGGCATCAGCCAATCGAAATTTATAAGAGAATTGAAGCTGTATATGGTGACTACAGTTATTCCCGTACGGTGGTTGAATACGCCACGGTAGGAGTCCGGGCTCAGAAAATTTCCATGCACGTCAGGGAGCACCCAGGAACTCCCTAGGAGATAAGGGTTCTTGTAAACCCAGTATCTACCTAAAAAAGCTCGGATAGGTGGAGTTACCAAACCCAAAGGCTCTTATCAGCTTCCAGACAGGTCAAGTTAACGGAGGACTCTAGAACCTAGGCCCACCAAACCACGGCACACTATGATCTCGTTGCAAGAACTGTCTATATTGGAATGGAGGAACACAAGTTGGGAAAAAGGAGAAAAACATTATGATTTCGATGACGCAATGAGGGAAAGAAAAACAATTACCGGACGGGCCAGGATACAAAGGAGAAAAAAAATGGAAGCATTGGATAAACAATTGTAATTCAGTTTGGAAGAAAAGAGGAAGATGGCGGAATTTGATGAAATGTAAAAACACTGAAGGTTACTAAACTTGTTGTAAAACGAACTAAATAGAAAATCTGGATAATAAAAACAGGATATTTCTACATGAACGCCAAATAGAAAAATCTACTGTAACGAACGAACGAAATTTTCTTAATCCCATCATCATATAATTGAAATGTGAATATGAATAATCGTTGCATATTGAAGTCAAATTTTACATTATTTTGAAAGTTTTAGGAATTGTTTGTAAAATGATTTTTTTAATATAGCTTTTTGATGGACAGATTATACAATCCATTCGATTTAGAAAAGGTGTGTAAATACTTAAAAAAGAAAAAGTTGCACGAATGGAAATACAATAAATGTGCCTTCCACGTTTAGTTAAGCTTCGAAGTTAAAAGGTATCAGATAAACGATTTGTCAAACAGATAAAAATCAGGCTTTGAAATTTTTAGCAGCTTATACCACCTGCGATTTAATGTAATCTGCTTTCATTTTATCTCTTCCTGAATTGTATATTTCATTGTTGAAGATTAATTGGTTATACCTTGCAAAATGGTTTGAACAATTAAAATATGTCATCGCAAGTTTTCAATGCATAAACTCAGTTTACTTCAAAATTTTTTTGATTAAATATATTTACATATTGCAGTTTTAGAAATATATAAATACTTGTAGTATTAATTAACCAAATTATTTTATTATCCTCTGGATTTATAATATACGTCTGTAAACTTTACATGGATGTGAATAGTTTCGCCATTGTTCTAACTTTGTTGTTGTAGCGTGGTCGTAATTAGGACCATGAATTACCTGGGTAAACAGTTTTGCCTTGTTGTGCAATAATGAAGGGAGTTTTAACACTGTCAAAAATTCAAATAACGGAAAGCGATCAATCATGTTGCTGTACTGAACAATATATTATTAATACAACATAGAAATAAACAACTACTTGGTAAACTCTTTCATTTATTACTTTTTTAAATCGTTCACGAACTACATTTATTATTTTTGAATCTGACGTTACACATTACAAATTTACAAAAGAAACTTTTGCCATAAAGGTTTATAGACGTAAAATACATTTCTTTCAATTTCCTCATGTGACGATAAAGTACGTAAGCCCTTTTAATATATCATTGCATCAAAAGAATGTCTAAAATTCTATAAAAGATGATAAATAATAAATCAATATCTAAACTTTAAAAGCATCAATCGACAACTTTCTTGTATGTACACATACTTTTCACACTTATTTTGTAGAACATCGCTTTTATTTCTTTAAATAAAAATTGTACATAATGTCCCAAATCATTTTTAGATAAAGTTGAGCACAATTTTTAATTCAAATCGTCGGCTTTGAAGGTAATTATATATTCGATTGTACTAATTTATCCATTCATTTATAAATATGACTAACTTTTAGGTCAAGATGGATTTTGTGATGTCCTACACATCAACCTTAGCTCAAAACGCTGGAGACGATCAGTTAAAATCGAACTCAAAATAACGACTATTAAGAATTTTATCTGTCATAAAATATTTCAAGAACTAAGACGAAAATAAGTAAAATTTTATGGTTTAAGATAAACACGGGTTATTAGCAATGGATTGCTGACGATTTGGACTCAAACGTGATGAGACTTTAAATTAACTATAAAATTGGTACAATTTAAGATTAAGTTTCCTTTGTGTTGGTTTTTAATTCCTCTGTCAAATAATCAGTGTCCGTGTCAGATAGATTCCCCTCAATAATTTTCCTTTGCAAAAACGATATATTTTACTCTCCACCTTAGATTTTTGCAATTTATATTTAATTTTAGTTTAAATGCCAAGATGTGTCTATATTCTTTTTTGGAATCCTTCAGACCTATATCCATTTCTATTACTTCACCTTCAGTGAATTTATTCGATTTTTTAAAACTGATACCCCATGTACCTTCTTTTGTCCTCACTTTCTTCATTAATCTCAACACTATCATTATCTCTGTTGAATCCCCTTCATACATTGTCTTAATTCCTTCAGACCATATCCTTTTCCATTACTTCACTTTTGAGCATTTTCTTACAGTTCCCCTTCATCCAATAGCTTAATTTCTCCTTTTCTTCGTCATTCTTTTGAAGCGTATCTTCATTGTCACCCAAATAACACATCTTCATTTTCGCCCAAATAACGCTCCGTTTTTCTGCAAAGAGCTTTTGGGAAATTTGAGTGAACACAAAGGACAGACTATAGTTAAAAAAGGTAAAAGGAAAGGTTGGCGCAGACAGATAAAGAAATAAAACCAACGTTTAAGTTTAAGTTTTCTTTGTGTTGATTTTAAATTCCTCTCACAAATAACCAGTCACCGTTTCTGATATAATCCCCACAATAATTTTCCTTTGCAAAAAGGATATATTTTTCTTCTCTACCATAAATTTCCGCAATTTATAATTTCAGTTTAAATGCCAAGATGTGTCTACATTCCTTTGTGGAATCTTCAGACCTATATCCTTTAGAGCATTTTATTAAATGCAGTTGCAAAACCTTATATTTAACGTCTATCGGTGTACTTACAGTTTTTAAATTTATTCGATTATTTAAAACTGGTACTTTATGACATACCAACACCTTGGTCGCTTTCTTCTCTAGGTGGTGTCCTTTGTCCTCATTTTCTTCATTAATCTCAACACTATCATTATCTCTGTTGAATCCCCTTCTTAATTCCTTCTTTTTTCGTCATTTTTTTCAGTGTATCTGCATTTTCATTTAAATACTTATTTCTGCATAGAACTGCATAGAAATTTGATAAAACATAAAGGATAGACCGCAGTTATAGAAAAACGTAAAGGAAATGCTGGCGCAGACAGATACAGAAATAAAACCACACAAAAAGTATATATGATAATTAATGAAACAATCACAAAATTAATACTGTTTTTATTGTATTCAATTTGGCTCTATCAAGTTTTTGTGAGTTGTGAACCTATAGCTAGTTAGTGAGGATAATATCTCATCAAGAAGTACAATAGCATTCAACATTCAAATTCAATGCACATTAAGCTATTTTAAATACGAATTTACTTTGGGTTTAAGCAGAAACGAATTTAATGGTCCCCTTTGTCTTAATTCCTGTATGTCATAATATAACACGTACTTCTACTCTGCAGTGCAAATTCATTATACAATTTCAAATGGATTATACGAGGACAAATTACAAGATCTAGCGGCTTACCCCACCGACGCATTTGTTATTCGCCGAGCAATTGCTTTCAACATTGTTTTTCATTGTTTCATGTGAGAGAATTTTGGTTAATTTATACAGAATTTCGCGTATTAAAATAAACCAATATACACTTTAAATTTTAAAATGCCAAATTTATAAAATAACATGATATTTTCTCAATAATACAATATTACAGAAACCGTTAAGATTCTAGGAAGAAGATGCCCTTGAGGATGCTTGGGGCAGAATAGCAATTTGTCGCTCTAACAATCTACGAATCTGACCTTTCAATGCATTTGGGGGTTATCGGGTCTCTTACATTAGTTTGGGAACATGTTAAATCTAGCTGAAGAAACTTCGTATTGATTTCTAAACTTATTACGTCTATATAGAATAGTAAGTAAGTTAAAAAAATCATTTAACTAGAAAATAGGTTTATTTCATAAATTCAGTCATTAAATTACTGTTACAGAGAGCTCAAAACACAAACATTTACCCAATACCTACGATAAAAAAAGTCAACAAATGAAAATTATTTTATTATCCGGTACCTTTATTGGGGATTCCATGCATGAATGAGGCAAACTGGATACGTATAGAATGCGAACGTGCAATGCTTCTACTAGTCAAGAGGTCGCTACGAGGTACAGGTGGAGTAATCTTGTGCTTATTGCCTTATCTGGGTCAACATTATTTGTCTGGGTTTACGAGTTGCATAACTACAGTTGCCTTTTAATTATTAATATTAATTACTCACTGTGTCAGTCACAATCACACCGATCATTTATTACTATTTCAACTGTTAAATGATTATGCACATACATTTATGTTTGCATAAAAATGTATAAGAATTCTTTTTAAAAATATTACCAAAAATGTACAAAAACAAGCAAAGAACCTAAAAAACAAATTGAAATAAACGTACAATAAAAGAGAAGGAAAACTAATCTAAAAAGTGATACATGTCAACATTAAATAAAAGCGGCGCAACAATCTATACAATTTTATTAATTTCAAATATTACAATTATTGTGGTTTATTGGTAAATTTATGTACATATAGTTGTCATAGAAAAAATGGTACGTTAAATAAAGCATATTTAGAGGCAAAATAGAAATGAATATAAAGAAAAATTAAAGCAATTAATGGAAAAATTTTGTACACAAAGGAATCGGTATAAATAAATATGAAAGGAAATTATTTATAAAGACTGCGTTTTAGATTAAGTTTATTTTTTCTTATACCCGTATCTTTAAAACAGATAAAGAATATATAAAAAAGATTTTTGGAAATATAAATACAAAAGGTAGTAAACCACTGAGTATCAATGTAAATTATAAAAATCAAAAGAATGCAGATAAATTCTGTGTGAATTAGTGTGTGACTCATGCTACAGATTCTGGATCCGAGACTGTGCAAACAATATACATATAAACAAAATATACGTATAGAAGAACAAATTGTGAAAATTACCCGAATATTTATATTTTCATTATTTTATTTTGTGAAGGTTATGATATTGATTTGAAAGACGTATTTACAAATTTGTCACATAATATGCAAAGTTGTCGCCAGTTTATAATGGGATGTCGTAGATTGTTATTTGTGTTCTCATCTTCGATGAAGCCCCCTTATGTTTTCGTTGTTTAGTTCCAAGCTGAACTAGTTATCTAGGATTCAATATTCACAATATGAAACAACGAGTACAATGTAAGGGTAATTTAGTTGTATATTAAACTAATCTAAGTCTAAAGTAATTTTTCTGTAAAACAATTAAGCTTTAAATATACGTAGAGCAATTACTAAAATTGAATATACAATGACACTGTTTTGTAAAGCTCATTTTGAATAAAGGATAGCAGATAATTATAATTGTGTTATTGCGTACGTGTTTCGAAATACAATACTGTATATACATAACAATAACACTTTAGAATTCACATACAATTAAATTTAACGTTAATTTATGCTCGCATCCCTGAGGAATTTTCCATACAAAGTGAAAATTTGTGTTTCAATGACTAATTGTCCTGGTCCTTAAGTTGTTTAATTAAAATCCTGGGGTGCCATCAGAGTACGATGTCATGGTTTGCCCGACCAACATTTGTGTTTGTAATGTGGTCTGTCCTATGGATTAGATTCGAATTAAATTAGCTTGAATACTATTATTATGTAATCTAATACCATAGATTATTAGTTTTAGTACAACACAACTAACACTATTAACAAAATAGAACTAGAACTATTTGTTTTGAAACCAAATTACTTCAATATTAACATTTTTAAAGAATAAAATTACTTATAAAATTTAAATAGTTACAATTTATACTGAGAGTTGTCGGTTATATCCGAAATTCTTGGTTTATCAACGGCATATCATATACGAGTGTTTCTTAAATAAGGAGAATAACAAGTTAAAATTTACATTAAACCAAACCTAAATTCGAAAAAACCTTGATTATAGATTTATGGATACTAAAAATAATTATAAAAATTACCGCAACTTAGCCCTGATATTTAATAAATAAATTTACTTAAAAAGATTTATCAACCTATTTGTTAACGTTTCCTCATGAAGCGACGGGATTCCTACCGCATCTCGCATTTCGATCGCCATTCCTTTCTGTTTCGCCAGTCTTTTTCGTCTCCAATATGCTGTCTAAATTGGATCCATGTTTTTTCAGACCTTTCTTTTTTCTTCTATTTTGTGGTGCATAAATTAGTGCTCTTTGGGGCCACCGATCTTCTTCCATTCTCATAACATGGCCATACCACAGTAGTTGCCTGTGTTCTATTCTTTCGATACTTGCATAAACAGATCTTGTCCGGTCTTATTTCTTCATTTCTCTAATCTTGACATTGACTTGACTTCTCTTGAAATCCATCTCAACCGTTTCGATCAGCTTCTTGTTTTTAACAAAAAGTTTCAAAAAGCCTTTTCAAAGAAACCGTTCTAGTTTTGGGGTTTTCAATCATTTGTAGAAAAAATGTATTGTCGATACCTTCCGGCTCGGAATCCACTTTGTTCGTTTATATCTTCGAGTTCACTTTCTATTCTGTTTTTCAGAATTTTGCCATATAACGTTCCCATTGTGGTAGTTACATTTATACCACGATTCTGACCATCTTTCTTGTTGCCTTTTTTAAAAATCGGCTTATATAAGTTAGATTACAATCCTTTGGGATGTCGTCTCCTTGGATCATACATTTATTAAAAATTTCTTCGAGAATTTCGTGCAAAATAATTGGTCCACATTTGACTAATTCTAAATTAAACATTTAAGCGAAACTTTAGTATAGCGAGTAAATTATTATTATAAAATATTTTTAAGAAATTATACGTTCGTATTTTTTATATCACTCTAACGTAATAATGGTGAATTTTGGATTCCAAAGTTTTTTAAAGTTTAAATATAATAAAATTCAAACAAATTTTTAGCTTTAGAAAATAATGAATCTACCAGAAAAGAAAAATGGAAAGAAAATTTTATGTTAAATGAATCATTCAGTGCGCAGTAATGTTTTTTATCGTAAGAATTATTGAAAAATATTTAAATGAAAAGTTAATTTATCCGCTTTTGAAACTATTTTAGAAGTATCTTTCGAAATGTCAGAAGTTTGCGCCGATTTTGTCGATTCGTAAAGTTTTATATCATTTGAATAATCACTATTCAGACTTGTTCCTCATTTAAAAAATTCATTATATACTAAACGCAAAATTAAGCACCGCAATGAAATTATCAACTAATGCTAAAATGAAATACTTTTATATACAAGTTGAATTTTCAATCTTTTTCCCTGAGAACAATTTTATACTCGAATGATTGTTTTCATATTTTGCTCGTTGAACTAAAAAGGTTAAACAAGTTTAAAGTTCATGACCTGTAACGTTCGTAGAATTTCTTAATAGTTATTAGTTCTAGACAAAACCACGCAAACAACCTTAGCTATATGTCGACAGACGCTCTGCATTGGGCAGATATGTAACTGTCGGTTGAAACCACAGCTTTGAACTACATGGGTGTTGCCGTGTTAATTAAGCTCTCTTTACGGGCTTACTTCTCCATGGAATGGAATAAGCGTCAAGTCTACACAGTTTGGATTATTCTAAACTATTTGGTATATTGACTAAATGTTTCTGAAGTAACATCCTAAATAATTAATCTGCATAAATCTAAAAGCTTTAACATTTAAAACAAAAACTATATTCAAATGCATACAATTCAATCAAGAATTAATTTACATACTTAGTACAATAAACAAAACAAAAATCAAGTTAATAATTCGCAGATTTTATTAGGAATTATAAATAAATTCAATTACATATTGTCACAAGTTACATGCTAATCAAGCAGTTTCCACTCTAGAAATTCTAATTTCGTTTTAACTTATTGTTTACTTGTAACATGCACAATGTATTCCAGACTAAATATCACACAGGAAATGAAGTGAATTTAAATGTACATATGGTACTTGTTTTAAAATAAAACAGTTTTCAGCTTATTTTCAATTTCTCATTTTAACTACATGAATTTAACATTTACTTATGAAGGAATAAAATCAAAATATATATCATCTTTGTATTTCAACGTGCATGTAATCGTATTGAATTTCTATCAAACACGCGAACAAGGCAACGTTACAATTTTAAAGACGAGTTCTATGAAAACATTTTCTTTATCCTTATTTTAAGACAGGTTCAAAAGGATTGCATTGGAAGTATCCTTCACTATATTAAAAACATTTTATATTCTATTAGATTTCTTCGGTACCTTTGCTTTATATGTTTTATGAAATGACACATTACCAAGAAAATCCTTCATACTTTTCTCTTGTAAAAAATACAATTGGCCAAAAAACCTATATATCTATACATGTACTAATTTCTGTGAAAAAAATGCTAATAATAAACTTTGGAATTTGAAAGAATTTAATATCTGTTTAAATTCACAGTTTTTTAACAAACATTTATATCTTCAAATATAATTTATTTTCCAACAAATTCCAATATTTTGTTGAACAATTTGTTATGAGATCTCTCCATTTATCTTCCTAATACGATAATAAATAAAAAACAGCGACTTTTTTAAATAATGGTCTATTTAAAAAATATTTTTTTAAGAAAACATATATTTTTGGGATTTTCATTAAAAACAAAATATGAAAGAAAACAATTTGCAACTTCTTTAAACAATTTGGCCTGAACTCCAAGTTTGTTTCTTATAAATAGAACTTACCCCCTTCATACTGTAAATTTTAAATAAAATTGGGATGTTGTTAGATGAAAGAAGAAAAGGAGAAAATAAAGAAAAGGGAGAAAAGAGGACATTACCAACAACAATCAACAAATATACCTAAAATACAACAAAATATATATTTTATTTAATTTTATAATGCTTCGGATGACGTTAAATGAAAAAAAAAATTATTAAATAAAGTCATTTTCCAGAATAGTTTAAAAACAAATATATGTGACAAAAACGATACTTTGGAAATATTTTCTTCATGCAAATGAAAAGTTGTGTCCCAATTTTAAAGTTTCGAAATATCTTTCCTATATTTTACGTAGTTTTCGCATTTATAATCTACTCAGTTTCGCAATGTGTTGTGTTTATGACAACTTGAAATGCTGGCACAAGCTGCAGTACTCGTAAAGCTCCGTTAAAGATTAGTGAAACGTTGACGTAACGTTACTCAAATGCTTTTAAGTCATCGGTTTACCGACGTTATCCTCAAGATTACGAAAAGCTTAGTACCGGACATGATAATTATTCTCTTAAAAATATCCAAAAATCAAATAAAACATAAAACTAAAACAATATGAAAAATGTGATATCTCACTAATAATGCAATAGATATCTTAGTAAATGATGGTAGAAGTTCCAGTTTCTAACTAATGTCGTGTGATGGCACTGCACCAGATGTAGCGCCACTTATCTATCATAAACTGCTCACTAATTATTTACGAAAGCCATGAAATTTACTATATTTTGAGAAGTTTCCTTACTAGCAACTCTTCGTCTTGGTACATTATTCGATGTTAAATATGAACAATATGTCTCCTCTGTACACACATATATTACAAATGTCATGAAACGTATAAAGCGCGCATTAAAATTAAAACTTTAATTACCAATTTCAAGAATATAATCATCGTTTAAATAAAGGAACAGTTTTAAATTGAAAAATATACATTTTATTTGGGTTTAAATAAATAAAACTTTCACCAAGTTACATATATAATTAACACATGCTGAAAATTACAATTTTAATCCTGTAATGAATTAAATAAAAATATAAATGCAAATATCATGCAAACTTCTTGTTTTCTGTTCCACATCCTTGAAATTATAATTTCATAATCCATAGGTGAGTACTGAGAAATGGTGTTACAATTTTTAAAATTGGCAGAGTACCAAGTTAACTTGAATTTTATCGATTTATATTCTGCTTTAACCACATTGTAAAATTCTGAAAATTCTTTGCAGTAAATGGAATATATTTGTAACCAAATATAATATTTATATCATATTCATCACTCAAAAAGATTACATTTTTTAATTTATTGTAAATCGAATATTCAAAATGAATAAAATCTTACAACAATTTTATTTGGTGATTAATTTATCAACAGTATAAAAAATAATTTAATAAATAAAGACATCCTTTTATTATAAACAAAGTTTAAAACATGTAAAACTCATAGGAAATTATATTATTAACTCTGAACGTACTAAAAACTAAAAATGTTTTTAACACTATAAATACTTAATTTCTAATGTCAATTATACGAACGTTTCAAAAAATCAATAGAAAATAAATAAATACACCGAGATTTGCTGTTCGAAACTAAAGAAAAGTAAAAAGCACGGGTAAAATCGGTTGTATTAATTGTTAAAGCGCTTGGAGCCATGAGCTTGGACATAATCCCGGACTTAAAGAAAATTCCTACATGCGATGACGGAGCAAAATTTCTAATATCGAGAATGCAACAGGGAGTTATACTGGGATCACAGAGGCTACTTCGAGTCCAACTAACAACTCAGGCATGATCTCCTATTCTATAATATATGGAACTAGGCTATGTCACCTGAATCGTATTATATATGTATATTAGTTAGTCGCGCGTCTATGTAAAATTTGTATTAAAATATGAACGAGAAAAGCACATATACGTATACATTTGTTACAAGTGAAGGAATAAGATGTAACGATGATGTAAGAAGAATAAAAGGTTTATTTTCAAAAAGATAAGTCTTTTGTACCTTTAATTTATTTGTATTCTTAATATTACTATTAGTATTATACAGGTGCGTCATTTATCTTGAGACAACTGAAAATCTCGTTAGCAAGACTTTTTAAAAAAAAAATGTTTCGGACAAAAGTTATTTGATTCAGAGGGGGAAATGCAACGGCAATGCTTATTTTTCATTAGGTGGATGGGTTCAAGGTTATTTCAATGTCAACTTCGTTTTTTCAAAGGGAAACCTATATTTTTTATTTCGTTAGGGTTTTTAAATCTGTCTCTGAAGGAGACGTATATTTCAGTGTTTTAGACGAAACTTTAACGTAGTTATCTATATTTATAATCAAATTTATAAGAATTTTCAAATACGAATTCTGTAATTTTATTCGAAATAATTTATTATTGTATCGCGACAGTAAAAGTTACTTTCATCAACAGATGCCATTTTAATGCAATTGATTCAACGTAAGTGGAAAATTTATTGTAAGCTAATTGGCTAATATTGCTTTTCAAATAGAAACTGTGTCCTTTTTTAAAGGATAGGAGATGTCATAATTGAAATAAAAGGACATAAATACCAAAGCACAATTAAGACGATAAAATTGGCAAACTTAATGAAATATAAAACGGTTTATGTCATACACATAATATTAAAGTACGACGTTGTTAAAATTAGTATCTGTTTAGTCGTAGAAATCTGCAAGATTAGCGATAATACTCAAAGCAATTTAAATTAATTTTATAAAAGTCCAAGGTAAACGGATTTAAACTGAGCGTAAGCATCATACTTGGTTATAAAACCTCATTAAATAAGATTTTATTTAGCGGAATTTTGCGTAACATACAGTAATTAAGTGGACATGCATAAGCTTTTAAAGGTTAATTATCAACGACAACAAACATACTGTAGAATATAATAATTACAGAAAGAAAAATGTGTTATGGGATAAAGGTATATGTTTATTTAAGATGAAAATGAATTATTGATTGATATTAAATAAAGTAGAAAATATATTGATAACGCTTAATTATGTATGAAATCTAGGATAACAACGACTTTATGCATCCCAGTGTTTACATTTGAACGCAGACACCGTCCATAGAAAACTTTTATGGCTTTAGAAATCTTTTATTGATTAAATATAAATTACATTTTATTGTTTTTTAACCTGGAATTTTGTAAAACGCGTCTTAACGAGTTGAAAATTAAACAAAAATTTTACTCAATGATATTGATGTAATAGGAAATCATTTAAAATATTTCCAGGAAACAATTACTACAAAAACATCGACATAAGCAACCAGCTGGGTGAAGTATGTGTTCAGATTTTTAAACTCATTATTTATTTTTATTTAACTCATATTTCATAATAAAGAAATGTTAGTAAATTGAAATCATATTTTAAATAAAATAAGAAATGAAAATCCAATTTTTCAATTTTGTCTGAAAAATTATGAATAAATATTTTAGTACAAATACTAAAATAAATTGAGTAGTAAAATCGATGTAAATTTAATAACTTTGATAGGAAAATAAAAGCTGAATGCATAAAAAACAAGCTCTATAAAATAAATATAAACGCCCTCAAACAACTTGTGATGTTTATTTTACGTGCTCGTCCCACAAAACATACAACGACTACCTTATAGGGCTATATAATTAAACGATGACTATAAATATTTAAATCTTTATACAATGGAAAATGTGATCTAACTTAATAATAATTTTCTTGACGTTTTCAAGTATGTATAACGTATAATGGTTTGTCATCATAATTTATAAGACATTATCAAATCAAAATTAATTCTCGTCCATATGCAAACTGTCGCTATATAACCTTCCATAAATATAGTTGATGACTAATGAGAAATTTTAGAGGTGGTATAGTATCATTAATTGTGTTAAATAAATTTCAGCCATGTTACCGGAGAGGAGTTATTTATTATCGGGTGCAAATAGCTATGTAAATTGATACAATGCTAATAAATCCTTTCATTTTATAATGAAATTGTTAGATAATGAAGTCATGGAAATAAACAAATAAACAAATGGATAAGCACACAGAGTAATAAATATTTTAAATATAATTTATTATTTTTATAATAATCAACTAATCTAAACAAACGACAACTATTAACAGAATTTTTTATAAATCTACCATTTGTCACTGATATAATTCATAAAGATATATTATTATATATAAATTTATATAGATTTATATTAAATATATTCCCGAATTCTTATAATCGACAAACTGAGCGGCTCTACATAAAAATACACATTATTTTAATTAAATAGTAAAAATTAAAACATATTTCACCATTTTTGCTTCTCTTGACGTGGTTTTCCGATTCCCAATTTTTTATTGTAAAAACTTCAATTTCTTTAATTAAATGACTAATGAAATTACTATACAAATTAATCAATTGAATTCAAATGACTTCTTGCACTTCACATAAAAGTAGTTTTATTATCTTTTAAGTAATAATATTACTTTAAAGTTCTGTTCAATTTAATTAAGTAAATGTTACATAAATCAATCGATGTAGTTTATTTTTATTTAAAAGCAAGTTATCCAATTTGCAACTTTTAAATTAAAGATGGTGTGATCTTTCACCTAAGATCTCGTTTTATGCTTTGAAATACACCTTAAAAGAGTAACGGCAATAACAAATTTATAGTGAAGCAAAATAATTAAAGAAGTCCGTTACGTGTATAGGTACATGTTATTTATACGGAAATGTTCTTGAATTATTAACACAACCCAAAGGAATTTTTATCAAGAACACATACTCTGAACATTAAAATTATTTTCTTTGTCATTCAAAATTTATTGTACGATGTTAATTTTTTGATTAACTTTTTAATGAAAATGTACAAATAGTATTCAGTACGTACCTACAAATTTCTACTTGGTTATTTGCATACATATTACTAGAAATGAATATTTTTATTTCTCCCCAATGATTAACCAGAATAAACTTTAAACAGTAAATTTTCATTACTATAAAATACCAACTATATAAAACAAATGAAAGTCTGACTATTTTAATAACTTCGTTGTTATATGATTGTTTAACAATTATATTCAGATTAATTCATAAATGAAGACAATGAAATTTCCATTTGAAATTCATAAATTTTGCATTAATGCGTTATTTATTGGCAGTTTATTTCAAAATTATCAAAATCACAATATAAACAATTTTTCTAGTGACTAAGGTTGGAGATTTATTTTAAAAATTATTTATAAAATATTGGTTTATTCTGTTTAGTAAAATTTGTAAATTAGACTGACACAAATGAAGAAATGAATAAAAACCTTCTGAGTAAAACTATAACTAAATTTTTTACATTTATTTTGAATTTTTTTTTCCTTTTTGAATTTTGTTATTTTTGATTTACATGTTGAAATGCATAAAAGAAAAATCTGTGGTAAAATTGTTAATTTATGATTAAAAAAAATAAACCAAATTGTTTAAGTTTATTTATGGCGTAAAGACCATAAATAATAGAACGAACATAGGATTAGTTATAAAAAAGCACACATTTTTACCATAAATAGTAAGATAATCTCAAAATGACATGTTATGCACTATATATGACTTATATGTATGAATATATCACCACTTGAATAAATGAATTACATTCAGATTCTCTATTTCCATAAAGTATATTGATTTATATTGTTTTTCGGGATTCTTTTGTGCTACATTTTTGATCCTAGTGAGAAAAAACTAATTGAAGCGAGCCATTTATCAAAAAATATTTCAAAACAAAAATACGTCATAAGGAAATTTATGTCGAAATAAAAACACGAAATTCCTTTAATAATGTAATTATCCTTCGAGTTTTAGTAAATTACTTTTTTATTAATTAATCATTATTTTAGCCACATTTTTCAATTTGAAAGTTAAAACCAGATGTTTTCTCTCTTAATTTATTATTCCGGGAAAAATACCATGTAAATGAGAAGTGAATTAATAATTCATGTAAATAACAATAAAATACAGAACCATTGTTACATAATTTGATATAATTTAAAAATGTACAATAGCATACTTATTAATGTTTTAAATTTTATACAGTTAAGCATGTCATATGCAAATTAAATACTAAAATATACAAACCAGTAATAAAGTTATGCAAAATCAAACTTTATGAATATTATAATTTTTTAAATTCTTTTATTTGATGAAAATTTAAGAGTTTTTAATTATTACTATAGAATTTTTAAAAGAAAAAGCTTTCATAAACACATATGCATTTAAATGAAATGTCAGGCAAGATTAAGGTATGAACTGGTGGTTTCTACAGAATTTTTTTTTTTTTTTTGCAACGAATATAAAACATTTTTATTGTGCATGTCATGGATGCGTTTGTATTGATCGAGTGCGTAGGAATGTCATAAGGGATTCCTATAATGTTTTTAGACTTATTGGTTCACAATGGTGGACATTTTCTACATTTCAATATAAATAAATATTTTTGTATTTAATACAACATTAAAATTGCATACTTGGAAAAAATCAAATCTTTTCAGTTCACTACATATAGTATTTCGTTCGATGGATCTTTTTCCGTTATGATTATTTCCCGTGTAACAAATCAAATGGAATGATATAGATAGTGGAAATTATTTATGGAGCTTTATCAGTAATGTTAACTGACTTGGTTATAACATGTGCTTTCGGTAGTCTGATATATTTATTAGTTCCACAATATCCGTCAGAAAGGTAATTTTTAAACGCCGATAACACTAATCATTATAACCATTTTCATATTTTCGCAAAATTTATGTTCTACAAACATCACTTTAAATCAATATGTTTAAAGCCAATTTTAATATGAATATAAATTTGTTGTTTAGTATTATTTTCGAAACATTGTAATAGATAATTTAATAAAAAAGAATGGGCTAATTATTAACGTCCAATCATTCTACAAAGTTGATTTGACTACAGATTGCAATTTATTTGAAATTGCTAAAAATATAAACATCAAAAAATGACATGAAGTTACGGGTAACATGATAATGCAATTTTTCTTCCTATATACTTCTTGCTATTCTTTTATCCGGAATTGGGTTTTACGTAAATATAAGAAAGAGATTACTTTAAACTCTTTTGCCCATGGTTCGGCTCCAGGAATAGATGGTATGACACCTCAGTTTTTAAAAGACATGAGTTCCTTTTCTGCATGTGATGCAGGTACACGTTTACTGACAGCAATAACTCGTCTTTGTAATTTTATTCTTGCAGGGAAAATCAACAATGACGTGCTTCCCATTTTCTATGGTGCTTCTCTCTGCGCCCTTTCAAAAAAAGACGGCGGAATTAGACCTATAGCAATAGGATGTGTCTTCCGGAGGCTTACAGCAAAAGCAGCTTGTTTCAGTCATAGTAATGAATTCCAAAATTACTTTTCTCCTCATCAACATGGCGTAGGGACCAAAAAGGTTGTGAGAGTGCCATCCACGCAATTCGAACATTACCGAAAACAAACACAAAATCTTACTGAAAATTGATTTTGCTAACGCATTCAATTCCATCAACAGAATTAAAAACAATTTCCCTCTTTTATATCCCTTTTTAAATCA
>JAFFZR010001018.1:0-17935 GCA_018397195.1 Lethrus apterus
CAAAATATACAGGTGTTCCGTTTAAAATAAGAAAGTTGACATCGCTTCCGGTTTCACCAGAAGCGGAATTGAATTTTTGACAACACCAACATCTTGTACATAAAAATTAAAAATCGACGTGTTTTTTCTCATAACGATAGCTCTAGCCGTTCAAAAGTTACCAAGGGGTGTATATACTTTTGGACCGTACTGTATATGGAATTTTTCATAATTTTAACTTCATTCATTAAATAATTGCAAAATATAAGCAAATAAACAAACTTTTTTTAAATTGTATTTGTGAAAGAGGTTTTGTCTATGTAAATCAGCGATTTGAACCACTGTGCGTCCTGGCATTTTTCGGGCAAAATTTAATTTTCTGATAAGAATATAATTTACATATGCATTTAGGACGACGATGCAAACTCAAACTTTAATAATTAAGGTTTGCAATTAATTTGCATACTGGAAAACATTCGAATTTTGGATCGGCGCCAAAAAATTCAAGTTTCACGACCCATTTAAAAACGTGACCTCATACACGTTACTGTGTTAATTCTATTTATACGTTTTATTTGTATATATTAATAAGAAACGCCTTATATTTACTGTTGCCAATTTATCAATATGGCATTGGAATTTCTGGATAAATAAATAAAACATTTGAAACATCAAAATTTGCGTAAACTTAAAAAGTTTATACGAATAAATTTGCTAAAGAAATAAATGATTCGTTAAGAATTGGTATTCGAACATTTTATTTTGTTTGTTCAACTTTCTATAGCTTTAATATGTTTGTGTAATTGAATTCGAGTTACATTTGAAATTTTTTATAACGAAAACTTAAGAAGGAAAAAATATAGTAGAAGAAGATTAGATAAAATTGTGTTAATTAAATTGAAAAATCATATGATAAAAACTGTCAAACAAGAAAACTAGTTCAATAGAATTATAAAGAATCCTTATATGTAACAAGAGGGATTATGCCACTAATAGGATTCGATCGTGTTAGCCAATTTTTAGCACTATGAACAGGTATAAAGATACTTTTAACAATTATGATTTTTTTTTTAAATTCTAACAATTAAATGAATACATGTACTTTGGGGAACTTTGCCAGCAGAATTTAGAAATATCCCTTATATACTTACGACTGAAACTGTGACCTTCATTGTTAGGTCAGATTTTCAGTCGTAAGTGTATAAGGGATATTTCTAAATTCTGCTGGCATAGTTCCCCAAAGTACATGTATTGAAAGCACATTGTGCTTCTATTACTTAAGATATACATGTGAGTTTGAACATAATTTATTCACAAAAACGGCTGTTCTTTCTTCACGAATGTGTAAGAAAATTATTTAAGGATAAACGGTAATTCGGTGGAAACACAACATTGGCGTAACATTTGTGAAGTAGGTTATTGCATGATTAACATTGATATACTCGACTTCACATTATTCGTATGATTAACAAGGCCGTGCTGAAATTTTTATACATTTTTGTTTTTGATATGTGAAGAGAATTAGATACATAAGGTCAGATATCATTATTCAAATTATGTTCCTTCCAGGCGACGTATATTTAAATAGTAAGCTTTAAATGATTTATCAAACAATGTAACATACCTTTATGCAACTTTCTAGTTCTCGTTGCTTTTTACGTTGAGCTCTAGCCATTTTCTAAATGTCATTATCAAACTACATATATTCAATCAAAAAAATCGATTTGAAAATGCTCACACATAATTAAAACACACAGTTGACCGTTGGAACGATAAATTGCACTTCACCTAATAAATAATTTATTAAACGTGTTGTTTGGCATCGTTTAAACGCACCTTATTGTTATTTAACAAAATGCTGCTACGTAAGCATTTTTATATTTAACAGTCAAGCTTTAGTGGTGCCAAGAAAAAAATAACAGATCTTATCGATTTATGGCGGCTTGCTATCGCCTTATTGCGTATTGATATTTTGCACTACGTTGCGAAATACGTGCGTTATTCGATGTTGACATAATATGATAATGATCCACGAAATAATCAATGACTTATTTTTAAATTATTATCAATAAATCATTATGTCAGTGTTGCTGTTAAAATCTGGAATTAGTGACTATGTGACTAGATAGCGTGCCCATTTGAGTATAGTTTTGAAATGTAACTCAACATTCACCAAAGAAGTTTTGCAAAATTTTAAATTTATGTTATGATCTTTACACATATCCCAGTTTTTGAAAAATTGCTCGATGAAATTCCTAGCTTCCCAATTAGTCCGTTTAATTATTAATATCACTGTATTTTGAGTACATTTCAAAACGATCAAATAAGCAAGTCCTATCAGCAATTTTTATTAACCTTTTTTCGACCTTCAATGTAAATATAACTCTAGCAATATTGAATCGTTTAGAACATTGTTATTTAATTATATTAACGTCGAAACTCAATTTAATTCTAAAAAATCCGTATTATTTTTTAATGTGAAGGCCTCTATTTTGCGTAATTTTCACGATCACGCGCTCACAATCGATTTTAGGACATAAATAAGCACTGATATTCACAGAAACTTTTAAGGAAACTACATCTTGCTAAGTGAGCGTGTCGAAGGCACATTGCGATCCGATCGTGTTATTTATTACAATTGCGGTAAGCGCTCCGTGCACTACTAACTACACCGGCATTGCGACTAATCTGCTGTTTAAAATACGGGCACTACATGCCAAGCTACGTTCGTATTAACTACCGATTTGAGACTAACTGCTACTCTCCAGCTGGACCGTATGTTGTTTATGTTAAACGAACACCAACAGATAAAACGTTCAGATAAATTAAACAATTTACGTTAACTACGTTTCCAGCCCCCGTTACAGATTCACGTTGTTTTTGAAATCTACACAAAAATTTAGCCAAACATCTAGCACGTATATTATTTTCAAAATTCGATTTAACACAAACGATTACAACACAATTAACACGTTAAGAGCACATTCAGAGGCGCACTTTTTATGATATTAATGATTTAGTTCAGAGTTGTTTTAAATGCAAGGAGATATCTTCACGTAACTAATTGGATTTGACGTCGTGAATGGTACAAAAAAGCAAGTAAATATGCACAGGACGTAATTAATACATCTAAATGTATTATTTATTCTGTTTAATGAACACGAAACAGTGAATTGAATACACAACGACGCACAAAATTTTTGAATCGTACGCGACGATGTTCGAACGTTTACTTAATAAAAGCGTAATCACATGCAAATAAAAACGGCAGTCAAGGACTACGACACAATTTGTTTAAATACTATGACGACTATTTATTTCATGTGCGCTATTTTTATTTAACGATAGTTAAGTAGTAATTGGTTATGTCAAGTCATGTTAAAAAAAATGTTTGGAAACCATTAAGCCAGAGCGGTTCTTAACCTGTAATACACGGAACATGGAGGTCCTTGGATGGGGGCGTCTCCGGGAAATTGACTTTTTAAGCGGATTACAAAAGATCTAAGTAAAGAAAAAAATTATATTGAAAATTTTAAAAATTTTGAATTATCATTATCAAGAAATTGTGACATTTCATTGAGGAAACATCATTTTAGAGCATTTTAAATGCACATAAAAGTTGAAAAAATAGGAAGCAATAATTAATGTTTAATAAAAAAAATCTTTAATTACAATGATTTATTAATCATAGTTATAACGTCAAATACATTTGTATTAACATCCGTAACAATAATAAACAACGTATTATTTTACTAATAATGAACTATACAAACCTAACAGCAAACCCCAACCCAACCCAACCCAACCCTTCTATAATACAACAACAAATAACAACAGAGCCAGCGCTTGCAAAAGCCTTGTGTGCAAGTGAAAAAATATTCTAGAATAATGTAATTCTATATAAAAGTAATTATGTTAAAAATCGTCTTTTCCTTACAAAAATTAAAAAATACGTTTCTTCATTCTTACGAAAATCGCAACCCAATATTATCTACTCTTATCGTCATTAACATCGCTGCTATCGCTTTATTTAATCATAAACAACTAAAAAAAAAAAACCTCACCTACATAAAATTCTTTAATTTATTGTGAACCTAATATCATAAAGAAAAATAACAATATTCCACTTATTAAATGACCACAATCAACGAAACTGTTGTTTATTTTATGAATTCAACACATTTTGGTATTTTTTTAAAAATATTTTCATTTAATTACTTATAGAAACGATAAGAATATATAAACTTATAAAACTTATAAAAAAATGAAATAATAAATAATTTCTAATCAAATGCAACGAGTCAACTTTAACACAGTGAATATTATCTACTCTTATCGTCATCAACATCGCTGCTATCGCTTTATCTAATCATAAACAATTAAAAAAAAAAAAACGCTCCTCACCTACATAAAATTCTTTAATTTATTGTGAACCTAATAACATAAAGAAAAATAACAATATTCCACTTATTAAATGACCACAATCAACGAAACTGTTGTTTATTTTATAAATTCAACACATTTTGGTATTTTTTTTTTTAATATTTTCATTTAATTACTTATAGAAACGATAAGAATATATAAACTTATAAACTCAAAAAAGAAGAAGTAGCAAAGAAATATGAGGGGGAAATAAATAAGCAAATAGAAATGGGAAGACCAATTATTAAGCATCTGGAGGTAAATCAAGCTTTCGAATATTTCAAGGCTATAGCTACAGAGGTTGCGGAAAGGCATGTGGAACCTGCAAAACAAACACAGATAGGAAACAAACAAGCTGGTGGTCAAGTGATTAAAGAGCAAGTAAAAATCAAGAAGGAGAAATGGAAACACTGTCTATCAAAGAAAACACCTGAAAGTTACAAACAATATAAACAACAAAGAAAATATGTAAAACAATTGATTGTTGCACCCAAAAATTTTACAAAGCTTTGAAAAATATGAGAACAGAGAAAACAAAAAATATACTAGGAATTAAAAATGCAAATGGCGAATTGGTGACAGAGGAACAGCAAATAATGAAAAGGTGGAAAGAATACTTCCATAACTTAATGAATGAAGAACACAGCACACATCCTATAGAACAAAGAGAAAAAGTAACAAGGCACCTACGAAGATTGAGCAACTCTATACTAGGAGAAAAAGAAATGACATGGACAGAAGAGGCTAGACTAGCAGTAAACAAGAAAGCATGGCGAGACTTTGTGCATGGAAATTAGAGGTAACCTATCCCACACCTTATGGCAGCGGGAGATATCTTCAACCATCATTTTCCTTACACCGGCAACAATCATAAAATTCAACAAAGAAACAAACTAAACATGTCATACCTTAGCATTAAAATATTTTTTAATTTACCTTGTCATGTACAATAAATATATGACTGGCTGACTTTTACTGCGGATTGTGCAATTAAAAATCGATTTTTTTCTCACGTCCATTTTAACGACTCCTGGTTATGACGGCGCAAGTTGTAATAAATATCGCTTTAATTAAAAAATGCTAATTAGTTTTCTATATTTAAATCCGAAGGGGAATTAAAAGTACACTCCTGATAAAAAGTACGACGTAAAGGTAAGTTTAAGAAACACGAAACTTGATTTTATTTACAAACACGAATGATTCGATGTGTGGCGAATACCGGTGGGCGCATTTTAAATGTATATATTTTTGCATAAATAAATTAAGCGAAATAGGAAATAATGACTTGTACAATACACGTGATATTATATATTACGTGATATACACTTTGTGTGTAAGTCCCTAATAAATTTAAAATGTTATCGTATAAAAAAATGATTTATTGTTGAATTAAATCAGATCAATGAGATAACAATCTAATGTATTCAATCGAGTGAGTACGTGTCGAAACAGTTGAAATTTCTTTGAGTGTATTGTAAGCAAACATAGCCGGGATGTGCGTAGCGTACAATAAAAAGTTGGTCTTTGACATTTACACTTGACGTAGTTCTGAAAGTTAAAAACAGAAGATAAAACTAATTCAGTGGTATGTACTTGAAAAAGTATGAATGAATCACAAACAAATTTAAAAGAAAGCTTGACAGCATGAAATAAGTTGGGAGTGTATTGAAATATGGGGTCTGAAGTAATATTTGAAGGAATGTGGTAATGAGAATTAATGGAGACGTTTAGACTAGGATTGGGAGATAAAACCATAAAGGAAATATTGGATAAATGGTGGTTAAGGCTGGTTTACATGAAACCAGTAGGGAAGCAAGTTAAGTGAGCAAGTAACTTGCTAAAAGTTACTTGATTTGTGTAAACATCTACATGCCTCAAATTTCGTACTTACCTTGCTTGAAATACGAGGTATATACATGTTTACACCTGCTTCTCTACTGGCTTCATATAAACTTGAGCATGTTAATAAATGAGCAAAGATATTTGTAAATTTCATGTAACGGTCAAGTTTTTGGGTATTACAAATGATGAATGGTTTACTTAAAAAAATTTTTAAAATAAGGAACTGATATACAGTGTGGTGATAAAGTTTGGAACTAAATTCATAAAAGCGTTTTATAATGTTTTTAAGAAAATCGCTCGGACAGGTCAATTTTTGTTTTTAAAATTCCGTCTTCTGACGTTAATTTTTTTGGAATGACGTCATCATAATTTTTTTTTAAATGACAACCCCCACTTTTTTCTTCTGTTTTTAATAGACCTTCTTACTACTTAAACGGTGATGTAAAAAAATTGGTACCTTACATAACAATTTTTTTGAGTAAATGACACATTTACTTCAGATCGTCAGTGGTTATAATTTAGTAAAAATAATAATGGTAAACATTCTAAATTAAAGCAAATAACAGTAATTTATGTATCTAAGACGAAGAGTGAAGCTTTAAAGTGCATTGACGTCATTATCGATTTTTTTAAATGACACCTCTTATTTTTTTCTTTTGCTTTTGATAGACCTCCTTGATGTTTAAGTTGTGATTACCGAATTAATTCTTTACATAAGAACATTTCTAAAAAAAATAACATTTTTTCTTCGAAAATTTAAAATTTTGCTTAAAAGAAAAAATTTAAATGTGTCATTTTTTCAAAAAAATTGTTATGTAAGGTACCAATTTTTTTACATCACCGTTTATGTAGTAAGAAAGTCTATTAAAAACAGAAGAAAAAAGTGGGGGTTGTCATTTAAAAAAAATTATGATAACGTCATTGTGCAAAAACAAATGACGTCATTCCAAAAAAATTAACGTCAGAAGACGTTCTTGATTCAGAAGTAAACTTACAACCCCGACTGTAAGTGCGGCCATTACGATTTACCAATCGTAATGATTTTCCCGTCATGTCATAAAACTGATTTGAATTATTTGAATTATTAACATATTTCTCACTTGACGTGTTAATGCATGAAAGATTGCTGAAAGTAAATGGCATTACAAATTTATTGTCGATGCATCATATTTATGTCATCCTGTTAATCAAATTCAAATAGTTCTACATTTTGTGATTAATGGGATGTGTTTGGATATGATCCACGTTCACATATTTAATAGCTTGATTTTTACACGCATACATAACACGACCGGTAATTCTATTTCCTCAATGTGTTGTGCATTGTCTACAAGTCAATAAGCATATGGAACTACTTGGCAGAGTCCACCGTGCACTCCCTCACACACACACTCGCCAAGTAAAAATAGTATCAGCGGCCCCTGGAATCGGCCGAATACTCGTCGCAAGTTGTGTACACTTGTCGGCGAGAGAATAACAAATCGTAGGCGAGGTCTTGGAGTCACTGGTACACTTTCAAAGTGCATTCTTTTCGTGTTACTTCATTTCATGTCTTATTCTTTTTCATCCGACGGATAAAGTGACAAATGCGCTGTGTACATTACATACAAAAATAAAGGAGTCAATTTTTGTGTCAAAATCGCTTACTGTTTGAGACGAATCTTTTTTGAAGAAAACGATTTTTATGAACTTCAACTAAAATTTTGTCTAAAAGCTGCAATGAAATGAAAGAAATGAAAAACTCAAAGCGCAAACATAAAGCTACGTTAAGTATGAGAACATTCTACATGTATATTTGTAAATGTCTGATGGGAAGGGATGCTATCGTGAATAATGAACACGCAAATAATGAAATTATTCAGAAATTAAACACCGTCAAAAAGGTGGGGATTTCTTTTTGTATCCTTTTTGTTTCTGTTGTACGCAATTACTTTTGAGTTAGAGACCTACGAGATTATTTACTGATAACACCTTCGTGAATTAGTGCCAATTCTAGAAGAAATTCAAACAAATTAATTTTAGATTTCTAAATCTGCTGTAACAAGTGAGAAAGGTTAGTTACATACTGCCAAGAATAATAATAATGTTTTAGACGTGCTTCGTCAAAACAGATTTATTCGTTATTTTTTTTTCTATATTTTTTTAATGTCATATTACAAAGATTATCTACTGATGCATAAATTGGATAATCGCAACGTGTTTTTCGTCCTGACCTAAATTTAATTTGATGTTACTATCTTACATGCACTATTACAACAATAAGTGCTGCTGCAATTTATTTTGTTCAACGATAAACATCATATAACATTTCCTGATTTATTAATATTCCGCGGAATACTGCAATACATCCTTAGGATTTATTAAGCATGTAAAATGGCCTCAACAGTGAGTTGGATGAGTTTGCCTGGTGTGCGTGTTTACTGTTGTATAAATAGTCTAAACTAAAATGAATTACATCGATTTATTTATGTGTACAGTAGATAAGTGGGCCATAAGTAGTACATAAATAGATTCTTTGATGAACATTCCAATCTTGCAATAAGTAACCTTGAATAGGTAAGTTTCAATAATAGAAAATTGTTCTATTTAAAATTTATTTAATGACGACCCCTTTCGCTGCACGGCGCTTACAAACAAAATTTAGTTAAAAATTACTTAGTTACAACATTGGAATGGTCAATGAAATCGACATGGAAGTACTTAGCAAATCAACTACACACAATTGTAGGTTTAATTGTAGCTGAAGTTACTGTCTACATAGCAGGAATTTCTTTGGTAATTACATTCGTCGGACCACTCATTTCTTTTTATTTAGCATTTTTGAAATTGACCATTACTGATAGATAATATTATGTCAAATAAATTTTACTATAAGAACATAGAAAATATAGTTTAATATAGATTTATTTTATCACATGAATGACTCGGTTATAAAACAATTATTCAGTGCAGTTGATGAATGCAATGATTTAAAAAAAAAATTAATAATAATTCTAACATATAATTATCTTTTGTATTAAAATTTACAAGATGAATTTACAAAATGCATTTTTCCATATTTTAATCACATATTTTAAATTTACGTAACTATTGTTTTAATATTAAATTTAATGATGGTCAGAATAATTAACGTGCTTTTAACGCGTTTTTACTACCCATATAATATAACATAAACTGGATTTTATTCATGGGGTAATCTAGGATTTTATGGGATATTTTAAAGTTTCATCAACTAGACTGAACGATTGTTTTATAACGATATATATATTTAATGAAACATATCACAAAAATATTTATTACTTGATAAAGATATAAATAAATATTTAAATATGTTTGCGTGTCGTAATAAATAATTTTTATTACACTTGAAGTATTTTTTGGTTGCATCCTCCTATAGAGATATGAGGAACATTAACAAATTTTGAACTCCCAATAACTGTTACTTCGATGTGGCATTTTCTCTTAAAAAAAAAAGAAATAAAAAATATAACAGTCGAAATAGTCATGGTGCAAGAGACTTAAAAAAAAATCTGATAATTGATCGAAGCATTTTCATAGATTATTGAATAGTAAAATTTCAACAAAATTCTAAATCCCACAAGTTTTGTATGAACGTGATCCAATACATAGAAAAGCTTTCAACAATATGCTTGCTAGTTTAAAATTCAAGAAAACATTAAAATTCTTAAACATTGCGTTATGACATAACCGGTTCATGAGGAATAGTGATTGAATATTATCCAAAGTACTAAATAATTCTGACTGTTTTTTTGTTAAGTCTTCTTGCACACATTGTTCATGTCCGTATACATTAGTTGCTACAATTAGATTGGAAAGATTGTCTAAATTTTTTTTTTTTTTCTAAAAATAACTAAACATTGTCAAAAACAAAATCACAGGATTATTATTAATTAAATTATATTAGCGTCAAGAATAAAAGAAACACAAGTTATAAGAAACAGCAGTATGAATATTCTCATTATTATTCAGCCTGTGCCAAACTTGATATATCTTTTATGCATATTACTTACAAATTGCTGTTGTTCTTCAGAAAACAAGTTCCATCCACTGCGTTAGTTTTAGAAGTTCATTTATGTTTTAAGTTAATATAAACTCCAATTTCAATCGCAAAGCGTGTGTTGTTTATTCCATTGTTTAAAACGAATGAATACAAATTTAATACAGATAAATACAATAAACTATACGAACTACTTTCATTTAGATTTAATTTTTTATGCTTATCGTTACATAATATGGAATTGTTTCTCGAGCAAGTTCTCGGTCACTAACAGGAAAGTTTTTCGTATTAGTACCTTGTAACTTTCGTCTTAGTAGGGACCAGTCATAATCAAATCTTGACTTATTTTAAATTTGCTTACATTAATTTTCCACTCCAAAACTCATATGTATAACGAAAGAAAATGTATACAACTGGACGCTATTTCTTATCCATATGTATTCGTGGAGAACATGAAAACGCTGTTACGGAAAGCGTAACAAGGATGAAATGTTTGTTAATTGAGTGACAAAAGAACAGCTTTTTGAACCATTTATCACTCAGTTAACAATTAATGTTAAAGAAATTCTCTTTGTGTTTTGTCTTCAGAATGATTGCTAAAGTACTGACGCTTGCGGCGATATTCTCTTCTGTCAGTTTTGTTGCATGGTATACCTGCATAAACAAAGCAATATATTAAAATTAATGAAGTGCTTGTACAATTGCCCATCATGGAAATCATTGCTCAACAAGTAATAGTTCGAGTGTACTTCAATCGTTTGTCATTTACGGATAATTAAATTCTTTGGAATCATATAAATACGTTCAACTCGCTAAAATATTCGTTTACTTATCCATCGAATACATTTTTAAAACTGTGGTGGTTGAAACCCCACATAAACCACAGAACGTACTTAAAAAGTAGTTTAACACAACATTAATTTTGAATTGAAAACGGGCCTTTAACGTTTTCACGTCGAAATAAACGTGCTTGAATAATGGTGAAATTTGAACATAAACGTGCTTTTATCATTAAATAATGCGTTTCACATATATCACTGCGAACATTAACACTTTGATTATTTAAATAACAGTGGATTTACGTTAATGCATCACTGTTTCTTTTAATGGCGCAAATAGTCACGTATTTTCTTTGTTGTAATTATGTTCTGTTTAATATTTATGATTATAAATTTTTGTGGGTCTGTTTCTTTTTTAAACTGAAATTTATTGTTTCAACATGCCAATATAAATATCCACACGTTGTCAGTACGTCAGAATATGTTGTATATACATTATAGATTATCTATTACGGTAGCTTCCACTTTTATTAATTGACGCATGCAAATTTATTATATAGACATTAAATTTATTGAGGTAATTGACAAGCTACAAATTTTATAATATATGGAATAATTTTTTTTTTTATAATCAGAAAGTCATAAACATCTTCATACGCACATAATTTGGAGCGCAAAATATTGTAAGAAATTGTTTTATTTTATTTTAATTCATAAATTTACCAAAACCTGATTCAAGTCAAATATTCGAGCCGTGATTTATGTTTATTTCCTTCTATTTTTATTAAACGAAATGGTTAAAGTTTTATTTGAAGAAAGAAATGACTATATATAATATAACCAGGGTTGAAATTATACGACAGGAAGACTAGGAAAAAACATAAAAATTGTGAAGCCAATCATAAGCTTTGGATGTGAAACATGGACCACCACTGAGGTACAAAGGAGTAATGTAAATGTAACGTAGATGAGGTTCCACAAGAAAATTAAAAACAAAACTAGAAAAGATGAAATCGAAATGAAGTATATAGAGAACAACTAAAAATAATATGTAGATACCACGAATACAATACAAGGACAAGCCAGAGGGATGGGAAAAAAAGAAGAAGCGAAGGCTAAGGAACACATGTAGCGAAGTGGCTGCAGAGAAAAGAGGGACGTAAAATGGGAAAAAGATATGCAAGAAGACGACATAAACTCTAAAACCTTACACTTAAAAGTAAAAAGGTTCAATGATGACAAGGATTAACCAGTATTTAATTAGGTAATAATTAAATACCAATGCAACTATCATAGAAAAGTATCTTCAGACATTTTCAGATCAGTTTTCATGAAAATTTCTTATAAATTGTGCTGTAAATCTACCAACCTCTTTCCTTATTATCTTTAGTGTCATATTAATATTATTTTTGTTTGTATTATCTTTCATGTTATTGTTTTTTTCTATTGCTATTGTATATCATATATTTATATTTATTTTTTTGTTCGCAACATGGAGTGGTTCTATTAATCAAACATCAAATTTGCTGTTAAGTGAAAAACTGATTAACAACCAATTCGTTTTGAAATTAACGGTTGGAATTATTACTAAGTCATTACTTTAATGGTCAATTTCTAAAAATAATTCGTCACGGTTTGCAAAATATGACAGTTGTGGCAGTGCTCCAAATTTGATAAGAAAAATTACGGGGATACTAAAAAAGTAACTGGAAATTGAACGTAATATTTTGGAAAAGGGGATATAATGATTTTGTGTGATTTTAAATACTTTTACATTGTTTTTCAGTTCGCGATTAGTCCGATTTCATTTATTGAGCTTGAGTTTCTAACATCTAAATTTTAATCCCGATCTAATACTTTCAAATGTTTTTGAATTATACAGTTCCACTACATCAATGTTACGTTCTTCTTTTGGTTTTGAAATACTGAGATTTTTGTTAAAAGCAATTGGATATTTAATGTGATTTTCCTTCAATTCATGCATTTGAGAATGATTTTTTTTTGTTTTATTTTCTTTTGTGCATATTATCGCACAAGTGAGCAATTTTATTATCAATTAAATTTTTCATAGACGCTTTAAATTTATTTATCAAAATATTTATGCTCGATACCCTAGCTGTATAATTTACAATTGAGGTTATTGTTCTATGTTTGCAAACTGTGCTGAATTATGCGGTTTTGTCTTATCATGTCATATGGCGAGTGTCGGATGAAGCTCAACTTCAGTTGCAATTTGTTGTTTGCGGTAGTTGCTGTTGATTATGATATGTTGGGGACATTTTGTGTCTCTAATTAGCGCTCGTAACTGCAGTTTCAATTCATATTTTTTATCATGCAATTTTCATCAGAATAAATAATTTTTTTATAAATATTTATATATCAATAATAATAATAATAAAACTAAACACAATATAAGTGGATTACATAAATTCAAAATAGTGAGCAACTGCCTAAGCCACAAACAGGATCGTTCAGTCACTGAGAAAATAATTCGTTTATAGAATAAAAAGGGCGCGCCATGAAATAGCACTAGAATTGGAATTGGATTATGGCTAAGTTTTATTATTTTATTTATTTATTTTTTTTTTATTAGTTTAATAGACATATAATTCATACTTAAGACCATCACATACACTGGTTGAACACAATTAAGGGGATTTTTTAGAGCGATTCCTTTTGATACTGAAGTGCGACCAAACTCATTCATAAACACGTAGGTTTTCTATAATATGAAATTTATATTGGAATAAATCTTAAAAATAACGACTTATTCGACAAAGAAACATGCCCCAAGTGCCGCATTTCAAAATCTACACATTTTGGCTTTTATCCAGTTATTTTAAAACAGTTGTTCGACTTACTATATCAAAGCGATTTCGTGTTTTTTACTTTTTTGTTTTATAATCACGTTTATTTCCGTCAACGTTTCCACGACGCAACGCGGGCGTTCAAAACACGATCTAATTTTGAAAGCGAAATTTATTTATTTACCCTTTAATTAGTAAGCAACATTCATTATTTTTAATTATAGGAATATTTTTAAAATGAAGTAATAATTTATAAATTTCTTTTAATTTTGTTTTGTTTGTTCCTTCAAGTTAAAACTTTTGACTTTCGAATTCGTTCAAAAGATATACATTTTTTCAGTACAAGGTTCGTATGTCAATACATTTTGTTGGCTTTTTATTTTGTTTAAACCGCATAAATTAATTTTTAGTTGTGCAAATAAATATGTTATTACAAACGACCATATAGTTAAAAATATATCTTATTATTAAATATATTTTAATTTTTTATTATCCTTTGATATGTATGATACTTTCACCTACTGGTACATTTAAACTATAATGAATTTATAATATGGCACGATGTGACATTTTTAATTGGTGAAATTATAGTATCGGTTACTTAATTCATGCTTACTTTAATCACAGTTGACTTACGTATTAATTGAAGTCGCACAGGCTAGTATGAAAATAAATTGTCTAGACCAGATATGCAGCAACTTATTTATTTCATCCATACATTGCCGTTATTTTAGCTCATATGTTGGCAAGTGATATAAATTTTCCATTCGCATCGGAATCCCAGTAAGTCAGTGGCCTGAGATATCCAAGCCTTAAAATAGTCAACCCACTTATTTGAAAATGCATTAGTGTTGTAAATTGTATAAGAATTTTTCTGACATTTCCTTGTTTTCATCGGTATTTTTTTGGTATCGCTTAATAGCAAGTTTAAATGTAACTAATGTGACATGTTAATGGCCACTTCCCATACTTTATGACGCTTTTATCGGTAACGGAATAGTTTTCATATTTTCAGATAAATGAAAACTTTCCTTTTTCAATTCTTTTAGAAAAAGTCTTAAATATTTCTTCTGAAAAGTTGAGTTAGTAGGTTTACATTCTTGACGATATCCTATGACTGTTTCGCACTTATATGCTTATTTTTTATTTTTGTCCAAATATGGTAATAAATATTATTTTTATTTGAAATTGGTCGAAGTATTGACAGGCAGCAGTCTCTGATAATGGTATTGTCGAAAGGATTTTTTAAAAGCCTGCGAAGGGATTCTCCAAGACTTTCAGGAGAAAAATAAAGTAAGATATTCTCTACTAAAAGTGGAAAAATTCTTATTAAATATCATAAAGCTCTTTTGTCGACAGTTTTAATCTTTTCAATTCCCTAATTTCTTTTCTAATATATTCTATGAGCATATTTTTTACTTTCTCAAGTTTTGACTTCCTAATGACTATTTCCTTCAAAATATTATGAAATATTATTTTCTAGTTTGCTTTATTTAATATGTTAAGTATAACAATATTAATGGTTTATTTGCGTCGCTTATAATTGATAATTACCTTTGTTATATGAAATAACAAGTTATTAATTGTAAATTTAGTTAGTTATGAAACGTCCAACAAGAAAACTATTAATCGTCAATCATACGCTTAATTTATGAAATTATTTTATCTAGCCAAAAATTGTCAATGATAGCTATTCCAGTTAGAGTTATAACTGAATCGTTGGGCTTAAATCTCGGAATGATTCTGGCAGTAATAGATGCAAAAAGTTGCCAAATCTCGACCTGTTACGCTAGAACAACATAATTAATTACGAACCACTTAATATAACAATAGATGTGGGTACTGCAAAGATTTGTGCTTCGGTGAGTCAGTATAGGTATTTATCATCTTCCTTCATTCATTTAATAACGTATGATACAATAAATTAGCTAGAATTCTGAAATCAGACAACATGTTTTCAATTTAATGTTTTCAGTCGAAGCTTGAAGATTTATTTTTTGTGGTTTGTTAATAATTTCAATATTGTCTTGAATTTTTAAATCTATATTTTTTCATTTGTTGGTTTTCTATAGATATTTTTGAACCGCCAAAGAATTGAACTCAAAAAAAATAATAATAAAATAGCACTGGATATTTTGAGACTTGCTAATAAACAATAATTAAAAAAATATATCTATCCGCAATTTAATTTTAATTTTATGGCTAACACAGTGCAGTTTTATATATCTGTTAAGTTTAGCACCAAACACAAAAAAAATAATAATTATGTTCATCTTTGATTGCTTTCGAATCTAGTTTTTATTACTAGCCTTCAGCTATTAATAATTTAATTGGCTGTTTGTATACATATTTCATATTAACCGACGGTATAACAGCTGTTCACGGCAGCGTGCATACATTATTAATTTTTTGACATTTCAAACTTTTATTATTCATTATGATATAAAGTGAGGTAAGTTGTTTACCATGAATTAACTTGTCAGTTCAATCATTTTTTGCAAAATATCTTTAAAATTTCATATTATAAAACGATTATACTACGATTGTCACAATCAACAGTCTACAGAGGTCTTAACATTTATTAAAGTGGACGAAACATCCAAGTTTACAAAAGAGAGCCCAGTCAGGAAGCCAAGTTATTTCAATTGACGACGACCTCGGAAGCCTACGATTTCATTTTTTCACGTTTTCAACCTTTAGATCTTTCAATATTGTTTCTATGTCGTCACAACTAGTAACACAAGCTTTTGATTATGAACACGTACTCATTAAAGACTATACCTAATAATATCTTCTAACTTGACAAAATTAGTTTTCAGAATATGGAGAAACAACAAATTTCTCCTCTACCTAAGTTCCAACCAATTAATTTAAATGTGTATTTACATATTTTAACATATTTTAGTGCCATAATAAATACAGAGTGTCCAGGGATGGGGTTACAAAGAGGAAACACTTTTTTAATATGCGTTTTACAAAAAAAAAGTTATTCTTTATAAAAAATTCTGCTTTCCTAAAAACGTCGAAAAACACATTTGGATTTGACTACAGACATACAGGATGTCCAGGGATGGGGTTACGAATAGGGAAAAATTTTTTAATAATGAGTTTTACAAAAAAAAGTTATTCTTTATAAAAAAATTCTGCTTTCCTCAAAACGTCGAAAAACATATTTGGATTTGACTACAGGCATACACTTACTTATAAATTCAATATTATTGCAGCTGATACTTTTATTTTTCAACGAAACAACAATCAGTTTTTGTAATAGACAAGTAAATAAGTATTAATTGTCAAATTAAAACAGATCTAACAACCACTATTCAATATAGCTGCCTCCAACTTGTATACATTTTTCAGCTCTTTTAATAAATTCATTGTAAACTTTGTGTATCGTAGCAGGCACATTAATCTCATACATCCCTTATTGCTTGTTTTAATTAATCTAAATTTTGTTCTGCGTCATGAGTAAAGACGTTTTCTCTTAACGTCCCCCACAAAAAGAAATCCATTGGTGTAATATCAGGTGACCTACCAGGCCATTCAACTGGGCCATTTCTGTCAATCCATTTTCCTGGAAATTAACGACGATATTATGTTATCATCAAAACATATGAACCAACTGGTATTTTTTATAAACGTTTGTTAGCCAATAGTACTTATTAAGTTGTTTATTACAAAAACTGATTGTTGTTTAGTTGAAAAATAAAAGTATCAGCTGCAATAATCTTGAATTTATAAGTACCTGCATGTCTGTAGTCAAATCCAAATATGTTTTTCGTCGTTTTGAGGAAAGCAGAATTTTGTATAAAGAAAAACTTTTTTCTGTGAAATTCATATTAAAAAAAATTTTTCCCCTTTGTAACCCCATCCCTGGACATCCTGTATATTGATGGCATTTGAACTCTTATTATTTGGAAGCTCAATCATAAAAAGATGAGCATCTTCCCAAGCCTGTACAACGTACAACTAAGAATTTGACAATTTGACAATTTGTTGATTTAACACTTGATAGTTAACACCTGTACTTTTCAGTTTATAATTTTTTTATAATTTTACTATTTTTATTAAAATTTTATTAAAATTTA
>JAFFZR010001019.1:0-17633 GCA_018397195.1 Lethrus apterus
GTTTCGGCAAAGTCACATTTGCCATCTTCAGGTGGCTCTTCTCGGTCGTAGTGATCGTGAAGAACTGACGTTCGAAGTTACTGAACGGTCTTTATATTCTGCTGTTTCGTTCCGCGTCGTTGTGCTCTGGTGGTTTCTACTCTGACTCCTTGTCAGTGGACCGAGTCGATCTCGCTGCTCAGCGGGTAGTGACGGTTGTTGAGGTTAATCACTACGACCGAGAAGAGCCACCTGAAGATGGCAAATGTGACTTTGCCGAAACGTCGAAATGACCCTTCTAGGGAAAATTCAACAACGCGGTTCATTACCCGAGAACCTATTAAAACAGATTTTACCCGCGAGAATCTACGTATCAACATATATATATATATGTATATATATTTATAATTAAAACAATTTCTATAATATATTTATAAACGTGTATATTGATTATAATTTAAGTATATAATAATAATAATAATAAATTTATTTAAAATAAAATGTATTTTAAAAACAAAAATAATTGTTTACAAAAAATTTAGATGCAAAAGATAATATATACAGCAAATTTATTTCAAGCTCATCACAGAAAACCACGAACTAAATATTACATATTTAATATGAATCAGTGCATTATATATCTGAACATGCGACATAACATTGATATATAACAAGTGTGGGTCTAACTATACCCAGGAATCTTTTCCAGTGGGTGCCATAAGCTGAGGTTCATCGAGATGATTTGCATTGCTGAGGCTAGACTGGCGATTACGTTTCTTCTCCATGTTAACCTGCGCGTACAGTGGTTCCGGCTGTAACATAAGCTGTGTTAAGTGTGGGCCAAGAAAGGGCTGCTGGGCAGGGCCTCTCGTTTGCTGCAGGGCAGCCAGTGCGCAGTAAACCAAAGGCCCTGAGCAGCTGTAACACCAACCTTACCTGGGCCAGGAATGCCGCTACTGTTCTCAGGGCCTTCCGCTCACTGCCCACCCCACCACAACACAGCTCGTATAGTATCAATGTTTATTCAATATCATATGCTACAGCTATAGTTACAGAAACATTTCAAATTTGTTACTGTTACAAACTATTTACGTGAATGATACAAAGGAAGACTAAGTATGGCCTGATAAATAAGTAAAAATGTAAAAACAGTCATAGGGTATTTTGTTACATACATAAGAACATACGTTTCTTTAGGCTACATTTACTCTATATTGTTGTCTGTACATGAACATTGAGATACTATAACAGTCTACGTGAATATTGTAACCTAGGTGAGGCCTTTTGTGTTCGTATAGTATACTAATAGTATCATAATAGTAATACAATTTAAGGAATGTGTTTTGCCGTATTGCTAATTTTGAGCAAGAGTCTGCGCTTATTTTAGTCCATTTCCACTTTCACTTTGTGTGTATATGCAAAAAAATTGACTCTGATAGTTAGGGCTTGTGCAATTGGCTTATTAGTGACTTACTGGAGGAGGGTTTGGACCAGGGCCAGGAGGGTAAGCACGCACACCCCCTAATGGGGGTTGTGGCTCTGGATATGCCATATCTGCCATAGGAATGTCATCATTCTGAAATGAACAACAAAATACTATGTAACGAATCGAAATATTTATAAAAATGTTACTTACTCTTTGATAAACAGGTGCAACACCCCTTGTAGGAGGAGCATTTCTTTTCATTGTTCTATCTTCATAACGTGTGCCACTTTGCGACGCCATCGGTCGATTAAGTGTAGAATTTGCATTGTTAGGTGAATTAGGACCGGCATTTCTAGCAGCTACTGTTTTAGTAACAAAATCTTGTTCTTTCCATCCGTGTTTTTTGTACACATCCCTAAGATCTTGATGTTGCCACATCGTAAACAAAACTTGTCCCGCAAACTTGAGCACCCTAGGAGTATATTTTTGTCGCTGTCTTGTAATTGTCATCAGTCTTTCTACACCACCAGCTTCTAATAAAGAACGGGAAAATTCTGCATTCTTTTTAATAACTTCATTAAGGGTTGCTAATACAGCTGCAATTGTGTCATCAGAAGTACCTTGGTCATGTTGAGGATTTCCTGATGGTAACTTCTGAACAAGATCCCTCATTGCATATTTACCAATTAGTTCTTTATTTCGTTGATCTATTGCTAAGTTTCTGAGTGCTGTTGCCACCGCACAAACAACCCTATCTACTTCCATTCTTAACAATTCAACTAGAATTGGCAAACCTTTTTCTTTACGAACAGCTGCTCTAATTTCTATACTAGGTTGCCAATAACAAGCTGCCAGATTTTGTAAAGCTCCAGCAGCTGCTTCTAAAGTTTCAGGATTTGAACAACTTTGTAAAAGTGCTAAATAAGATTGAACAACTTCCGGTTGCCATAATAATTCTGTACCCCTAACTGGTTCTCCTCTAGCTGATGCAGTACTTGTACCAATGCCAGAGACCCCCGAATTGCTTTCTTTAATCTCAGATGATTGAGAATCTTTTTTCTTTTTACTACCACCAAAACAACCCAAATTTTCTCCTGGAAAAAAAAAAACAAACAAAACTTTAGAAACAACTCATGTAAATATTTTATATTACCTTTAGAATTAGCTGTAACTCTACTTTGTGTAGGTAATGGATTTTTATCATAGTTAGGGTCTTCTACTTCCTGACATCTGTATGATAAATTACGTAAAATGCATACACAATTTTCAACAATCTTATTGCCTATGTTAGACTTGTCTATGGCACAGCGTACAACAAACAACAACGCATCAACTAAACCATCACATTCTCTCAATTTTTTCCTAGCATATTCTCCAGCAGAACTAACATTTCTAAGAACACCAGATGCATTTCTAAATACTGTAGACCAACATGTTTCACCATGGTTTCCTTGCAGGTCCCAACCAGAGTGAGGAATAACAATATATGAAACAATAGTTGAAACACCATCATCAATAATAGAACGTTTTAAATCTTCACAAGACGACATATTCCATATAACACCAGTAACTAATTCTTTGATTTCTGCTTCATTTGAGCGCCGTAACAAGCTTATTAAGGCTGGTATACCACCTGCATTTTTGATAGCTCTCTTATTTTCATCATTTTGTCGACCATAAGAGAGATTTCTTAATGCACCACAAGCATTTCTATATACTTCAACACTTTCATGATTCAATAACTTGACTAAAGGAGGAATTCCACCCAGTGCTCTTGTTTTCTGTTTATTGGGGTCATCCATATAACACAGATGTTGTAAATAGGCCGCAGCATTAGCTTTAATGACATTATTGGGGTTATTTAGAAATCCTATAACTTCTGTAAGATTAGGGTCACGCCAGCGCATACCTCTTTGATCATCATCACCACCAACACTACCAGGTGAAGCCATACTATGTGTTCTATTATGTGGTAAACCTATGTTATGCCCGTGTAGAGACATTTTACTCACTTGCTTTTGTAAATCATCTTCCTCAAACATTCGCAATTGCGGAGCTACCGGACCATTAAGAGCTTCTTCATAATTTCTCGTATCATATGTTGGTCCAGGATGATTTACAGTAGTTCCATATGGTGACGGTGAAACATATCCGTAAACTACTGCTGGGTCATCTTGATACGAGTCTAAAACGATGGGTCCACCAGGAGAAGGAGTTACTCTATAATGTTCGGCAAGTTCATCATAACCTGATGGCAAGTACGGACCACCTGGTTGTGAGGCAAGTGGAAGAGGTGATGGAGCACCACTGTGTTCACTAGGACTCGGAGGTGTAGGTGGTCTTTCCGCTCCTGTAGAATATCCCATATAAGAACCATAGTTGGGATAAGGCTCATAATCCTGATAGTGAGGATGTTGATGATATTGGGAATACATATGGTGTGCTGGTTGTTCCATATAATCAACGTACTGAGGTCGTGGATGTGCTGGATGTGGATAGGCACCCAATGGCACATGAACGTATTCTCCAGGTTGTCCGTCCCCTAATTGTTGTACTTCTCGAACAACCTTTGTAACAGTCGTGACTTGCTGGGTCGTTTGCTGCTTGTGAGTGCGCACTAACGGCTCATCACTGTGGACAGACATGTGGCTGGAATTTGGAGAATGTTCAGAATGCCCATTACTATGTGAATGATAAGCTCCGTCATTTACTGATCCGGCACTTTCAGGAACCCTGTACAATAAGAAACACATTAATCACTTATAAACTTATAAACATAAAAACACACATTACTTAAATATTACAAAAGCTAAACTTACTTGTAATGCTGCATATTTGGATTTTTTTCTTGTAAAATTCTCCTAAAAATAACACATAATGAATTTGATGATTGGTGAAGATTTTCACTTCCAAAAACATTACAAATGAAGATACAAAAAAGAAATTTAATTCACAATATATTTAAAAAAAAAAAAATACACAGAATTATAAAAACTAAACAGATTTTGAAATGATTAAAAATGTGATTATGTGTGAATGCCTACCTTTGAGTTATTTCAGTGTGTGTTATGCTGTGTTCTTGTCTTTGCTCTACTCTCCTGTTCACCAGCCTGCCAGTGTAAAAGCAAAGATGTTTAGCTAAGCCTCAAGCAATTTATGAACAAACCCAACATGCAACATTCTGATTAGAATGGGAAAAAAACTTAACACACCATACCCAATAATTTAACTATTTAATATTTTCTATTTCAAGCATAAACTTTTTTAAATAAAAAACGGTCTATGAAATATGAATCATGTACGTCAAGAAATAAATCATCAGCAAAAATACATTCGATATCTAATGGAACTTATTAGGTTTACAAAAGTAAGTATTGACACATGTTTTTATCTACTTATCAGGTCAAACATTAGCTATTTTTAAACTGAAGTATACAAAATTTAAAAATTCTAAGATTTATTTACTGATAATAAAATACATATATATATAATCAAATGGTAAATAACTAATTGATAAATATGATGTCAATGAATTCTACCACCCTACTTACAGACAAGAATCCATGAGCTGGTTAGTAGTCATCGTGAATACGCATGTATTATCCTGTGTACATGCAACAGACAATACATAAGCAATTATAAAATAAAATTATTTCAAATAAGATCTTTAAATAATTTTGCAATTTCAAATAATAAAAAAATATATATTCCATTAAAAATGCCTTTTTTTAAATTTTTTTATTACATCTTTCATAAAAAATATTTAAAATAAATTTGAAAAATAATTTAGATCTTATTTCAAATAACGTAAGTGCAAGATTAGCTGCAAAACGAAAAACACAGATTAAGTGTTTTCATAACAATGATTTGTATTAACTAATGGTGATTTTAACATTTATATAGTAGCATACATATCTAGCAATTACAAATATTTAATTATTCTATGATTAGTGTTTAAAGGAATTTCTTAAAGTTATGTTAAGAAAATGATAAATTTAGAACAAATAACAATTAAAATAAGTAAATTGCTTTAAAAAATATATAAATAAGAAGATTAATGTAATTAGATACATACCTCAATTAGTATCAAGCAACTGTTTTAATGTTAGTGGAATTTTAAACAGGTTCTGATTATTTGTCTACCCATTTGGATGCATTCTGAAACCAAGTAATATTTATGTGAAAATGCTCTAAATTTAGGTTAGATAATAATTACAATAACAGGAAATGAATAATGGGCAAAAATAACGACAATATTCAACGTAAATTTGCGTAAAATAAATTGTGCGTTAATGAGGATATTCATAAAAAATAAGAATTGATTTATAAATGACAATAATATGTGGTGGGGCGGGGCGAACATGTTTACATACTATGGTCGTAGTGTAGGACTATGTATGCCGCATATTTATATTTTATCATAAAACAGACTTCTAAATGCAAACATTCCTCACGGTTATACACATATTGTTACATATCCGTTTGAATATTTGATAAAGCAGTCACGTACCTCTCTTTCTTTAATTTAAACTTAGAAAGTCGAGGCACACCACAGATACAATGGAGACTACGTCACCAAAGCCGCCACAATTGTCACCAGCTTCAAGCACTTTATAATTTCAGTTACATATCTCTGACAGAAAAAAACACGAAAATAACTATTATTATAACTCGTACTGTACTATAAAGACAAATTTTCAGACTTGTACAGCATACATTGACGACATACAAGTCTGCTACGAGACCAGCCAGACATCACTCCCACTCACATTGCATGCTGGGAACTGCAACATAAATCGAAATATGTAGACGAATTTTTTCTCTTTTTTCCAAAGTGTAATATCCCTTCAATTAATTACAAAATGTCACAACCAAATATCCGAAATTCATTGTAATAAATAAATTATCCCTTACTAGAATAAATATATTACAATACTAATTACGTTCAAAAGTAAATTTATCTTATTCAAAACTACCGCTGAGAAAACAGATGTCGCTATTGTTGTCAATAATAAACTCTAATGATTGCTATTACAGATTTCTATAAAACAAATATAAGAATTAATGAATCATAAAGGTATGATAGAATCTTTTCCAACTTTAAACTATTCTTATTTACGGCCCGTTTCATAATAATTTTAAAGCCGAGTTACCGGGCATTAGTCTATTACATGCGCGTCTATTAAACGAACATTTTTGTTGGTATAAAACCGATATGCTATGGTCACAAGTTGATACAACAATTTATCTTCAGAGTTTGTCGACGGATTTATTTTCTGGCTACGTTCCAGATTGATTCAAAGTAAATTTAATCCGAGCATATTGAGAACGCTCAGAATCTGTCTATTTACTCTGAAAACAATGAAAAACGCAATTATACGCTTTAAAGCCAACCTCAAACGCGGCCTCAACAAAATGATTGTCATGTTCCATGTAAAACGTAACAAGCAATTTTCGAACTGTAACCGTTGGAATGCAGAATTGACACAAAAATTAGATTACTAACGTTGATTGAAAGCAAAAAAAGGTTTGTTCCTATAAACGGTTCCGAACGGTTCAGGATTTAATTGATCGATTAAAAACATTCAATTTAATTCGTGACTAACTTCAAGCAACTGAAATTTGAAATCCGCAAAGAACTGTTAGGAACTGTTTGTAAGAACGGACCTATTGATACGCAAATGCTGTTTTATGGGCACAGTGGTTTTCTTCTTATTCAATTTTGTTGTCTGGTTGTGTTCGTGATCCTAAATCTAAAGGCCGTCTGACACGATACTAAATTTTGTACCAAAATTAGACACAAAATTTAGGTTGGTATCATACAGGATTCTGAACTAAATTTAGTATGAAAATTTTTTTAAAGTTGTAAATTTTGTTAAGAATTTAGAACTAAATTTTGTACATAATTTAGCATCGTGTCAAACGGCCTTAATATATACAAAATATCGTATTCAATAAAAATTACACAACATTAATCAACTTGTGACGTCACGCTACTACGACATGGAAATAAAAGATTTTGTCGCTTATGAGTGAAAGATATTTATTTATCGGCCTTGTTTGATAAAAAGTGAATCTTTAGCATTTAATTCAAATTCAAATTAACACATTAAACTGTAATTTATTAAACTATAATTTTTGTATTATAGTCTATTATATGCGCGTCTATTAATTTGTTTAACTTCGAATAGAATTTGTTTGATGTGTTGTCGAGGTATTGGTAAATCAATTTATAATTATTATTTAATTTACTTTGATATCGAAAATAAGATCAATATGTTTGTAAAATGTTGGATATTTAATGAATTTCGATAAATAATAAAACCGTTTTCCGTAGTTATTTATTAACAGTGTTCAGGTGGCAGTAGGTGTAGTCACACCTGTCATAACCATGTCCTCATCAGCTATTTACATTTTAGATGTAAAAGGAAAGGTAAATAAGGCATTTTCATTTAATTCTTTGAAACATCGAGTTTATTTCAGGTGTTAATATCGAGAAATTATCGAGGTGATATCGACATGGGTGTTATCGAAAAATTCATGCCTTTGCTCATGGAAAAGGAAGAGGAAGGCTTATTAACACCAATTCTTCAAACAACAGACTGTACATTCTCCTATATAAAGACAAATAATTTGTATATAGTTAGTACAACGAAGAAAAATGCAAATATTGCCCTTGTTTTTGTATTTCTTCATAAAATAGTTCAAGTGATGACTGAATACTTTAAAGAGTTAGAAGAAGAAAGTATTAGAGACAATTTTGTAGTAATATATGAACTTATGGACGAGTTACTTGATTTTGGATATCCCCAAACAACCGATAGTAAAATTCTCCAAGAATACATAACTCAAGAAGGTCATAAACTGGAGATACAGCCTAGAATACCGATGGCTGTAACTAACGCTGTTTCTTGGAGATCAGAAGGTATTAAATATCGAAAGAATGAAGTATTTTTAGATGTTATTGAATCGGTTAATTTATTGGCTAATGCTAATGGCAACGTATTACGAAGTGAGATTGTTGGCGCAATTAAAATGAGAGTATATTTGTCTGGAATGCCTGAACTTCGTTTGGGTCTTAATGATAAAGTTTTGTTTGAAAGTACCGGAAGAGGAAAATCTAAATCCGTTGAACTTGAAGATGTTAAGTTTCATCAGTGTGTACGACTTTCAAGATTTGAAAATGATAGAACTATTTCATTTATTCCACCTGATGGAGAATTTGAATTAATGTCTTATCGATTAAATACCCATGTAAGTATTACAAAATTATTTATAATAAATTTGCAATATGAAGTCAGTCTTATGGAGTGTATGATTTATTATGGTGGTTTTTAATCTGTTTTAAACAATAATAATTATTTGTTGAATTATTTATTTTTGATAAGAAACTTACTTACTTAACCAGCGAGAAAAATATTTAAACTCTATGAAACATCATACATATTCGTTCATTGTTCTTTACAATAAATACTTTTATGATTAATTTGAATATTTCAGATTAGATTGATGTAATCAGATATATGCATTCATTTGTTATTATTCATAGCTATTTCAAACATATATTTGTTTCAAACAGCAAATCTGATTATATTTTTAAGGTTAAGCCATTAATATGGATTGAATCAATAATTGAACGTCATGCTCATAGTCGAGTTGAATACATGATAAAAGCTAAGTCACAGTTTAAAAGAAGATCTACAGCAAATAACGTAGAGATTGTTATACCTGTACCTGGCGATGCCGATTCACCAAAATTTAAAACGTCAATTGGTAGTGCAAAATATGCACCAGAACAAAATGCAATTACTTGGTCCATAAAGTCATTTCCTGGTGGTAAAGAATATTTAATGAGAGCACATTTTGGATTACCTAGTGTTGAATGTGAAGACTCCGAAGGCAAACCACCAATACAAGTTAAATTTGAAATTCCATATTTTACTACCTCTGGTATTCAGGTAATTTATTTTCATATACTGTAACTAATATGACATCAAACATTGTTTCTAGGTTCGTTATTTGAAGATTATTGAAAAGAGTGGTTACCAAGCATTACCATGGGTACGTTATATAACCCAAAATGGAGACTATCAGCTACGCACTAATTAAAATATTTTTATGTATTATTGTTTAGAATAAATGTTAAATTTTATATTTATATAAATTGTCAAGCATATGTAAAATTTTGCAAAAATATGTACATCCTGTAGTATGCAAAAATAAAAACGTTATTTGTATTAAATTTTTTGTATTTTTTTAATCAGTCACTTATATAAATCACAAATGGGAATTACAATTAACTAAAGAACAAAATGTTTATTCTTCAAAACAAACTTAAATATTAAATGCAAAAAGAATTAAATAGCATGGGCATTTTCAGAAATATACATTAGAAAAATGTTATCAGGACTAATTTTTGCCTGTAACTCTTATGCAAAACGGCACCCTTTCCGCCAAATGTTACATTCCTTGGTGAAAATACCCATGAATAATACATAACATTAAGAAAAATATCTTATTTCTTAGCTAACTCATTTGACAGCCAATCTAATCCTTCATAAAGTCCATTCCCCTGACTTGCACAAGTAGCTTGAATATACCACTAAAATTAAAATAATAGAAAATCATAATTAAGTACAAATTATCTTACATGGCGATTACGTATTTGATTCAACTGGAGTTTATCTGTGAGTTCAGCTGCTGTCATAGCATTTGGCAAATCTTGTTTATTAGCAAAAACAAGCAAAACAGCATCACGTAATTCATCCTCTTGTAACTAAAACAAAGTAAACATGCGTTATTGCTAGACATTTAATAAGATAACAAATCACCATATTCTGTAATTCCCTTTCAGCTTCAGCAATACGTTCCCTATCGTTAGAATCCACTACAAATATTAATCCTTGAGTATTTTGAAAATAATGGCGCCATAAGGGACGAATTTTATCTTGACCACCGACATCCCACACGGTAAAACTAATATTTTTATATTCTACAGTTTCGACATTAAACCCAATTGTTGGTATAGTGGTAACAATTTCACCAAGTTTTAGTTTGTATAATATAGTTGTTTTGCCCGCTGCGTCTAGTCCAACTGGAAATAACAATGACATTTATATCATACACAATCTTCCTTAACCTCTTACCCATAAGTATGCGCATTTGTTTCTTTCCAAATAAGCGTGTTAAAACGCTTGAAATTGTTAATCCCATAATGATATGTGCTTATTATATAATTATTTATTTACAACACTATTACTGTAAATTAAGCGCCTGCCACGTCAAACGTCACTTTTATAACACTCACAGAATTTGTCTTCTGTCAAATAACAACGGCATAAACAGGGTGGGTAACTCAACAGCAAAAAGTTGGCAATCAATCCCTATGCAACTATAACGATCTTCATATAGGAACAATGAAATTCTGAAAAGCTCAAATTTAATAAAATAGAAATGTTGGCCCAAAACTTTATATCACTTTAATTTTATAAAGTATATCAATATTATTTAAATTAACATTTATCATTTAAATGTGGTATTTGTGAAAATAGTGTTGCATTTTTTTATACTCGATGTATTTTTATTACATTTGAAGTCTTCTATTCGTAAATAGTTTGGGTTTTGAATTTTTGTACTTTTGAGCGATAGAGCGCCACCCAGCGACTGGATACATAACTAAACTTGGTACAATTCGTGGTGCTATTCAAGTGCGATCAGTTTGAATTTAGTAATAGAAACTTCAACTTCGAAGGGGAAAATTAATTTTCGATGTTTCGAATACCGATAAGACAGATGATTTTGAATATGAGTTGTAGGCTAATTATTTTTATTGACCAGTTGATTTGACAAGTAACGTCTTAATAGAAACTGGATTAATATCCCTCATGTAATAGTAGTAATAGCAGTAAATGTAAACAATGAACATGCCAGAACAAAACTAAAAAAATTTTCACGATTTCCGCTTCACTGGAAGTTCGGAAGAAAGTCCCATCTAGAAGGAACTCTTTTCTTTGGTGAATATGGTGTCTCTGGGGTGTCCCAGCTCCTTGTGGAGCATCTCCCTTCTCCATGGTCACCACTAGTGAGAACGGGAATGGGAAAGACTTCCATCTAAAAGAATTGGAATAATTTAAGGATAATTCATTTAAAATTAGGCAAACTATATGCTTTATCAATTTTAAGAATGCTCCTATGTTAGGTGTCTCTCCATGAAGTAAAGGAAGGTAAACATGTTTTTGTGCATTTAACAAAGAATGTATTCTATGGAGTTTCTTACCTCTTTTTTGGCGTCGATGTTGTTGCAGGAACATTTTTATATTTGCCTGAACCTGAACTAAATGACATTCGTTCATCATCTAAAAGAATGAGAATAAATCTTTCAATTTAAGTGGCACTTTTATGTTAACTGAATCTGTATGAGCTAAAGAAAGTTATTTAGAAACATTTTGTAAAGTGCACTTAATAAAGATTGTACAATATGGAACTTCCTACCTTACGAAGTTAATGCCCTTGTTCTGTAACTTTTACTTTGTCCTGGTCCATATTATATTAGTTCAATATCTATTGCCTTCCAACAGCTTTTTTTTACTTTCGCCTAGCAGCCTTCAGCATATCTTGCCAAGTCCATTTTTTAAATTTAAACTTTCGAAACAGGTAATATTTAATATATGCTTACGTTACATTATTAAACTTTACCTTACATCAGTGCTTCCAGTCTTTGTTAGCACCACCAGGAATTACATAGTGTTTGCAGTATCCTTGTTGTGCATGTTTGAATGTGTATGATGACGTAAAGATTTGAGTTACCTTGGATGAATTCTACCAACGTGTCCTTCTGTTCGGTGGTGACATAAGTTTTCTTTTCAATTTACCACCATACTAATTGAAAACTAAAGTAACAAAAAATAAAAGTAAATAACTGTAACATCGAGTTGTTTAGTCAGTATAGCTAGGTAGGTACATATAACAAATAACAAAAAACGAAACAAGTTAACATAAAAATATTGCAAAATACTATATTTACCTGTAGTTGTAGATTGTAATAACAATGAGCTTTTTTGCTCTTAAACTAAGATATACAACTTATGAACTACAAGAATTTGTCACGTATGAAATTAAATTTGTCTTCTTGTAGAGGTTTTGATTCTAGTGGCGTTGGCGCCGATTGTGTGTCAGAGGAAAACTCACGGGAGAGGAATTCGGGTGGTGGCAGATGAAAGGGAAACATTTCTTAATTTCTAAAAAAAAACCGTAAACTGGGGGGTTTAGGGTAATAAAATGTCCAAACGAACGTTTTAGATCTTTTCACAGAGGTCATGGGTGAAAGCTAAAGGGTATATTGTAAAAGCTGAAGTTTGAGGATGTAATGTTTTCGAGAAGCGAAAATACAAATTACCAAAAATTGTTAGGGATTTTTTTCACCGAGACTGAGGAATAGGAAATTTCGTTTTAAAGATGTACAGAGCATGATATAAAAATAACAATTATACAAAAAGACTTTATTATAACAAAATGATAATAAAAATGTTTTCAGCAGTATAGGTCAAATATTAATATAAATTTGATAATATTTTAATCAATTTATTATTTATTAAAATTAATATCATATTATTATGATGATAAATATTTTATTAAAAGTGATTACATTAAGTCAAATGTAATACACTGGTTTAGCAAATAGTTAATGCAAAGCAAGTAAAGTGGACACATTCGGCTTGATTCTCGAGTCCATCTTAAAATCTTCTTAATAATTGGAAATATTTTAAGTTTGAGATCAAATTGGAATACTTGTGGCCGATCGACATTGAGAAAACCTCCCAATTATTAAGAAATCCAAACAATCATCCAGAAGTGCTACATCTCAATATTTGAGGTTTGAGGTTAAATAGAATCGTTATACATATGTATTATGTAAGGGCCGATTTTATTTTAATAATTAATGAATAATGCTGAACGGCAAGAAATGTAGAAAAATCTTATGAAAATAGATTAATTTATAGTCGACGCTCGTCTACTCAAAGAAAGCAGTTAAGAGATGCTTACGTTACTTTAGCAAAGAACCATTTTCCCAGTATGTTTAAATTATCGAGGGTTCATGATCTGGCAAATGAATGAATTAATTAATTCATTCATTACTTAACAACAACCATGAAAAGCTTCCATGACTAGAGTATTAGATATTTTTCTATATATTTATTATACACGTGTTCCAGAAGTGCCCCAACCGGCTTAATTTTTCAGGAACCATTAATCAGGTAAAAATCACAATAAATGTTCGAATATACTGCCTTCTGCAAAGATTAACTCATTGTAAAAAATTTAACTGGACTCTTTTCATCATTTCGACACTCTAAGACACTAGAAACGATGTCGAAATGACGAGAAGAGTCCATTTAATCTTCGCATTCATGCAGAAGGCGGTATATTTGAACGTTTGTTGTGAATTTTTTTCGTTGACTTAATTAAAATTTCTAGTTCGGGTTGAGGGTTATTATTTTTGTCTGCCTAAACTAAGAGAAATCACGAAATTGAGCAAGAGACAAGAAATGTAGGTAACATATGCTTCTTAAGATGTGGATGGACATTTTTGACGGCTTACAAAACACGCAGAAGAAAAAATAACATGTCAAATAATGCTTTCCTTTAGTACAAATCCACATACCAAATTTGGTCTAAATCGCGAGAAGCGTTATAAAGTTTTCTCGAAGAAACGATTTCTTTTCAGGAAATTTATATCCCTCTAGCGGCTAAACGAAGCAACTTTGAATGGGGTATGTGTCATTATTTTGTACAGACCTTTCGTGGACCCCATATAACCAATACATAAACAATGGCGTATTTTTACAAATCACAAAATTGTCATTACTAACCCTGAAATTCACAAGAAAAATTGAAAAGTTTTCAATGTGAACATGAGAATAACAAAATTATTCAATATCGTAAACTTCCTTGAAAAGTATCTTGAGACTGAGTCGATATTGATTATTTTTCAATGGTCACAAGAATCAAGCCGATTATTTAAAATATAGTCATATAAGGCAGTATAGTATAATCATCTAATAGATTCATGTGGCATAGCAAAAATTACTTTAAAGTGAATATTACTGTTTTAACACCTAGTTTGATAATACTTTTAATTAATTAATTTTTTATATTTAATTTTTATGTAAACATGATTTTAAAAGTATTATGAAACCGGGCGTTAGTCAGGTTAAACTATTCAAAAAATGCCTAAATTTACCAAGTAAAGGGTGCACGTTCTCGTAGCAGCCGTACGCCAAACTTTTCCCATTCACCTGCTAATATCCAAAGTTCCTGTGCAGTTTCTAAACAAGACATAATAGATGCACCTTTCCATGCAACCATAGCTGAATCCATATCTCTTGGATTTGTAATAATATCCAATTGTTCTAAAAATAAATAATTAGTAAAATTTTTATATCGTTGATAATATTTACCTGCTCTGTACATATATGGTATTTGTAACGAAATACGATTTTGTAACCACGTTGCAATTCCAGAAAATTTCATTCCTCCACCAACAATTAAAATACATCCATACATTTTTCTTTTTAAATCTTCATTTGCTTAAAAAGTAATTTTTAAAAAGTTATTTGCGTCTATTTTTTTAATGTACTTACGACACCTATCTATACTTTGTAATACAGCTTGATCTAATCCGAGTATTTGTCCAGGATTAACTATAAATTCTTTATCGCTGCTAGGAACAACAGCATCTATTGTATCAACAACTATATCATCTTCATTAGTATTAGTTTGAGTGCTGGATTGTTCAAAATAAGATTCATTTAAAAGATCCGATGATGACGGTTCCAAATTTTCCTTTATGCCTTTCCTCTACAAACATATATAATAAAATTTAGCAAATGGATGTGGCCGAAACGTACCCGAATTTCTCGTAAATAATTTTCATCATGTGGGTCTTCTGGATCACCACTGGATCGTTTTTGTGTATGCACAGTCTTTGATCCAGTAATACCAAACAATTCAGGACTGAATAAACTAAGAGGCGCTACAATACATTCATCTCCTACTTGTATAGTATATTGAAGAATAGACAACATAGGTTGTCTTACAATAAACGTTTTCTCTTGTGATCCGCAAATATCCTAAACAAAATTCTTATTTAATAATCAAAATAAATGACAAATAAATACCAAATTAACGTGACAAAAATCTTCCTTTAATTTTCTTAATAACATAGTATCTAATTTATTTTCATCGCTACATGATTTATAAGGAAATGCACATTTTTGTAACAACCAATAAAAAGTTTGTGTTATATCAGCTCCTCCATATTCCATACGAACCTAAAAAGTATCTTTTATAATACGTCATTAAACTTTGAAATGAAAATACTCTTGTATTTGAGTGACAAATTCCATCTTCTACGCATGACACTGATGTTTTCTGATCACCAACATCAACAACGCAAGCATAACTTAAACCAGAACCAAAAGTTGCGGCAACATGATCCTAATATAAATTTTTATTTAAAGTACCACAACATATATACATATTTGATATACCTGTACTAAAAAGCAGCTACCAAATTCCAATTTTAAAAGCAACAAAGTAGTTAATTCTTTCAAATATGTACGATTATAAATATCAGGTATAACAAGTACAGCTTTATAAGATTTCAGATCCTTCTTCGTTATAGAAAAATGTGTTTTTAAAACATACAACCAAATTGTTTCTAAATCTGCAAGTACGGAAGTTATAGATCCACCTGGTCCGGGATGCAAGTTAAAATCACCACGACGAAATGGAAAATGTATATTATAATTCTCGGCGGGATCAATTAATAAAATCTAGAAGAAAATGTTTTAACGATGTATGAACATAGAACCTATTTTACATCATTGCCAATAACGACTTCCCCATCACAAGTGATCCAATCACCCCCATTTGTACCTAAAATTTCCGGTTGAGACCTTCTATTGAACGCAGCTATTTGTTGAGGAGGTGTAGCATAGCGTCTTCGTCCATCTGACTGTAAACATGATTGAAGTGTATGTGACACAGACAATCTTGTTTCTTCAAGTTCATGCGTTTGACTCTATAAATTACAATTAATACACAATTGTCAATGCAAAGAAATTTTAAACTTAAGAGACCAATAGAAACAAATGAACACAAGTTATAGCCTAAGATTGTTTATTTTGTATCCTAATATTACATTATCACAAAATTTAAACTCATGTACTGTATATAATTTCTATTATATGATTTATAGTAATCCTTGGTTTAATCTAAACACTAAGAAATTAAAAACATTTAATTTAACATTAATGTACCATTTCAACTCTAGGTGGCAGAAATGGATCCCTATATTTTTGTCCATTTGGGTAACATTTTCTTGCAATTGCATGTAAAATAGTTAAAGGGTTTAAATCAGAGGCTCTTCCTATTCTTAAATTTAATGATCCAGGATGTATGACAATTATAGACTTTGAATGGCAATACTGAAATAGAAGCAGACAATAGAGGATATAACACACATTGAATAAATCAACTTCTACCTCTGGTGGTGTTTCAGGCAATAGAGGCATATTTGCATGAAAAACTGTTCTCAAACTTTCCAATAGGATTTCTCTACATGTACCCTTATATGTATTATGTGTGATATAAAATGTATAAACATATAAATACAACGTTCCGCACCATCAAATTGTGACAAAAGATATGAGCCAATTCAGTGTTGCCAACCGTGTAAAACATAAATTCCCACAATTATCTAAGAAAATTCCCATTTAACTTGATAATTTCCTATAAGTTATAACTAGCAATGAATAAAATGTTATTTGTAACTTAATGGAGAGTTTTTTTATTAAACTTTATTCTACAATCCGTTCTGCAGAATAATGTGGTCTGGCAAATGAAAAATAATTTTGTATTGAATTTCTGTTCTTTTTTGTCGAATTAATTTATTGTTCTACCAGATTGGACTTGTTTTAAGGGATAATTGCAAATAAATCGAACTCTTGGAATTTCCCAAACAATCAACTGTAATTGACCGCATTAGTGATGACGTCAAAAACGAGCACGAAATTTAAACAGGAGTCGTTCACATTTTGACCGTCTTAAAACTGACCCTTATGGTTGATATAAATAGGTGTCAAATTAAATAGAACAATTTTGAATCTGCTGATATGTACTTATTATAAACATTTAAAACACAAGGCCGTTATATGAGTATTATACA
>JAFFZR010001020.1:0-17432 GCA_018397195.1 Lethrus apterus
ATATAGAAGTCGTAACGTGGGACGCAATAGGGATTAGGAATTGTAAAATTTGATTCATTAATTAATGTTTAAAATTATTATTTCAACCCTTTGAACTAATTGATGAAACAAATTTATGGTAAACTATGCTTTTTAAAGAATGTTTCCATAGTGAATAAATAACAAACGTCAAATATATTTAATATTGTGTGTCGTAATAAATATATTTTATTGCACAACTTGCGTTTTAATTGGTTGCACGCTCAAGAAAGAAAAAAAAAAAAGTCCAAACTATTGAAATAATTGCCTGTTGCTAAGCTGTTTTAACAAAACGTTTTTGTATTTAGCAAAATTTTGTTTCCATTCAGATAAACACTGTGGCCAATTAATATTGTCATTCGACTTAAGAACATCTATAAATGTAAAATTCCCGAAACGGTTACATAACAGAATATGCACGGTATTTAAACAACATATATTTTCTATATAGTTTTATAATTGTACACTTCAATTAAATATCCCTTTATCTTCATTAATTTGCAAATATATTGGTTTAAGAACAATTATAAGAGAAGATTGAAAAGAAAAACCTAATCATTGCTTATAATGAAATTTTGCTTTATAACTCAGTAAAGCAATTAAATACATAATATAGAATGAAATAAAATATTGAATATATTTTTTGCATTAATATCACGATTGAAAATGTTTTTAAATAAAAATCCCACCTATGATTAAAAAATATCCAAAGAAAACCTTGCACGGTATACGTAAATGAAGCCGGCAAATATTCTTAATTTAATATGCCATATTATATTACCATGATTCGTAATGTAATTAAATACTGCAACTACCATGGACTGGTCGTCCTTCCATAATATGTGTACACTGACTTTGATTAGGGTTTACGCGGATTACATTGCACCCGGATTTTCCGGCCGGAGAGCGCATACAGACTGCCATCCATATACGTTAGGGATATATTTGCTCCCTGGAGTATTACAGTTTCAGCGGCGTTTAAACGTGAAACCTCTGGAAACGCATTGGTTATCTCGCTTCCTCCTATTCACTTCGATATGTTGTCCTTATCAAAAAGACCTAACTGTTGATTGCGCATACTCTATAAAAATCAGTTAACATTCCATTATTTTATACGTTTTTATCGTCACAACAATATAATAAATCAATTTGTTATCGTACAACAATCTCATATGAAACACACGACTGTGTAAATGAATTACATCTAGTTTAGAATCTGAAATAGATAATACGTAAAACGTTGAATGTATATAACATGCAATGCGTGTTGGTCGTTAGAGATCTCTGGATAAGTTCGTTCGTAAAATTCACAATCATTAATGATCTGAAGAGAAATAAATTTTATTTTAAATAATAAACATGCCATAAAATATAGTAAGATTTATAAAAATTAAGACACTAGTGGAAATCTTTAAGTTTAATTTTTTTTTAAGACATAGTTCACATAATAAAAGAGTCATTGACAACAAACCACCGACAAAACATTAAAATGATAAAATATTGGAAAGATAAGATGCTTGAGACAAAAAGATGTAGAGAGTAGTTGACAGTTCAGTCGTTATCTGTGTCCGAAGCAACTTTTTCTGAAAATGCAAGAATTAAGAATTTCAAAAGAAAACATTGACAACGACAGATGCATAATAAACTTAATTCGGTTTCAAAAATATTTTAACACCTACTAAAAAAAAATGGTAATAAAAATAAATTTTAAAATATATCAACAACTATACAGGCTGTCCCAAAATTAAACGGACAAACTTTAGGTGGTTATGAAAGACACTAAAACAAGTAATTTTTGTCAATAAACTCATGTCCGCAAATGAGCCGTTTTGACACTAGAGTGAATCAAAGGGTGCTATTACTTACATGATTTATTTACAGAATTTACAGTAGTTGTTCGAACTGTTGGCCATTGTTTTTAATACAGAGATTACATCGTTGATTCATGGATTCAAGGATGCTATGGAATATTCTCGTAATAGCTTGCACATGCGTGAAAACGGCCATTACCCTTGCCAACCAATCCTCCCCTCCACGTACAGGAGTCACGTACACCAGAGATTTTACATAACCCCAAAGAAAAAGGTAAGGGCGGTGAGATCAGGAAATCTCGCAAGCCAAGCTGCAGGACCCCCTCTTCCAATCCACCGGTTCGGAAAATTCTGATCCAGATACGCGCGCACGTCCACACTGAAGTGTGCCGAGCTCTGTCATATTGAAACCACATGGTTCGCCTGATATTCAATAGAACATCTTCTAACAGTTCTGGTAGGACATGTTGCAAGAACTGGAGATAATTGGCACCATTTAAACGAGGTGGTAGCATGTACGGACCAATCAAATTATTCCCTACAATACCGGCCTAATTGAAACAGGCCTCATCCGTAAACAACACGTTTCTGTGTCTGGCTGTACCATACCACCGACCTAAAAACCAACGGTAGAAAACGAGTCTCGGATGATAGTCTGTCGGACCCGTCGCTGCCACTCTCTGAAAGTGGTAAAGGTTGTTAATTATGGAGAACAAGCCATTACCGTCGACTTGACAGCCTCCAAGTGGTGTGCAATTGTGCGCACACTTGTTGAAGGATCTTGCTCTACACTCTACACGGTCCAAGACTTCTTCTTCAAACACTGCAGTACGTACTGTTGATGGACGACCAGCACCAACACAGTAATTTAGGTTTAGTAACCCCCACGGTAACTTTTGAACGGCTGCAGCTATCGTTATAAAAAAAAAACAAGTCGACTTTTAATTTTTACGTACAAAATGTTGGTATTGTCAAAAATTTAATTCCGCTTCTAGTGAAACCGGAAGTGATGTCAACTTTCTTATTTTAAATGGAACAGCCTATATATTTTGACGTTTTTGGAAAGGTAAAGGAGAGTCGAATCCAACGATACCGCATATGTTCAACTTTAATTTGAAAAGTGACACGATATGCAGCAATAAAATTTCTGTAAGATTTAATACACACGTTCGACATTACATTAAACGCTAACCTCCGCAGACTAACGTTAATTTCTGGGCGATAAACCCGTCGTCAGTACGGCTGCTGTGAGCGATCAATGCAAATCGAACCTGTGGTTTTGTCGCCAAGACGGCAGTGTAAGTAACAAAATGATGTTTTTAAGAAAAATTGGCCAGAAGTTCTAACAGTTATTGTAAAAGATTTGGTTTTATATTTTTTATTATTTGATTTATATCTGATTAGTTAGTAAATCTCTATTTATGGTTTTTCTTATTATTTAACACTAAAAATGTTTATTGCCTTACGGCTAACTAATGAACATATAAAGAAAATGGCAGAAAAATTATTGCTGCATATCTTGGTACTTTTAAATTAAAGTTGAACATATTCGGTATCGTTGGATTCGTCTATCCGTTAGGTTTCCAAAAACGTAAATATACAGGGTTTCTTCTTAAAATAAGGAAGTTGACATCTCTTCCGGTTTCACCAGAAACGGAATTGAATTTTTGACACCAACAAATCGACGCGTTTTTTTCTCATAATGATAACTTCAGCCGTTTAAAAGTTACCAGGGGCGGGTACTTTTAGACCGCACTGTATATACAACTGTATATTCCTGAAAATATAAAAATGTACATCACGTGAAACGGGGAAGTTATATTTAAAAAATTTCCATTATGAAACTTGGGATATTCATACTTCATCAAACATCAAAGGCCAATATGCATGTTATTACATTAATGGCATCATTAGATCTTAGTTCAGTCATGTCGCTTACAAATAATTGCATTTAATGGAAACTATCAAACGAAAGCAAATAATTGAATTAAAACTAAAAATAAATAATAATAATAATAATATCAACAAACGGCACGAAGAAAAAATTAATAAATTGCAACATACCATAAAGGACTTAAATTCTAAAATAAATCAGCTTGAACAGTAAAAATAACATACGTATATTTGGGATTCCAGATGAAGCACAAGAAAATACCGCTGCAGTAACTAAGATTTTTAATACAAAGATGAATTTAAAATTGACCGAAGACTCTATAAAGGCATGTTATCGTGTTGGAAAGAAATCTTTTGATAATAAAAATACTCGTAAAAACGATGAGGAACACATAGACTGCCGTGCCATCCTAGTCAGCCTGTCGGATTGGGATATAAAACAAAAAATTAACAGAAATAGTCGCTGTTTAAAATGAACAAACATTTATATACAGGCTGATCTAACTAAGCCTAATGTAGAATTGTTGAAGCATGCAAGAAATAAATATGATTTCAAAAACGCATGATGGGAGAATATATGCTAACCGAAATAGCCAACGTCTCACTACTACCCTTATGGCTGAAGAAGGTGAATAGCAGCCGCAAAAATAGGTGTTTTATAGATTTAAATTAAATTAGTTGAATAGTATCGTAAATCTCTTATTAATTAGTTTTCCCTTATTTTGCAATCTACCAATATATCCGTGTAACAGGTGTTCACGAGAAACATAATTTTACATCCAAAATAATAAAAAAATAATAAAATGATCAGAGTGTGTATTACAGTTAATAATTCTAAAATATCTGTAAATGCTTTTTATCGTTCACCATCTTCTTATCCATATGAATTCGTAACCTGTCTAAAGATCTATTTAGATTCAACAGAATTTTCTTTTTGTGATTATGACTACATACTAGGAGATATAAATATCGATATTATGACAAATACGGATTATTCCAAAACCATCAATTGAGAACATGTACTTCCTAAAAATGATACAGACATCGCAAGTAGTCAATTTATAGTCCAATCAGCTGGAAGTTTTGCCTGTGAAGTTTTAGGGTAGTTTTGCAAATTGGTATATTTATAGATTTTGACGTGCTCTTTCCGAATTTTTACTTTGCCACCTCTTTTTTTCCGTAAGTAGCCGCCATATTGGAAAAATGGCGCTCCAAAACAGTTTTTCGACGATATTTCCTTTCCGACTCACTTTACGGTGAAAATAGTTATGTAATAAATTCAACTAGAGAACATTTCCTATAATTTATGTATCGAACTTTTTTTTGTGAAATGAATAGTTTCGAGTACGAGCGCCGCAAAATCTACTCCAACACGCGTATATAAAAAAAAATATATAAAAACTATTATTTAAAAAAAAAGAAAAATATTACCGTGAAAAATTGACCAAAATAGAGATTCAAGTAACAGTTTTACGAATTTCTTTCTATGAATACTTGCACCATATCATCTCCTGGATTGTTATCCTTGAGTGCAGGAACTTGAACTCCTTTATTGTCGAAATATTTCTTTATAACAACCTTGATATCAGCCATAGTTAAGGGAAATCCCCAATCTGCAACTACGCCCATTGTCCTCGCAAGTACCCTCTTCTTCCTTACTCAAAATGGTTGGATGACCTATAGCTTTCATATGCCTTTGAAAACATCTATTTACAAGCGCAGTGCGTGGAATTCGGTACAGGCGGGCGGCTTGTTTTTTGCTCATGCCGTCTCGAATTATATGCACCGCTTTCTCCAAATCCTCTTCTTTGTAATGTAATTGTATGTATTGCTTTAATTGCACAGAACCAGTAAACAAGCCTAGTAACAAAAGAAACGGTTGGCACGCAACGCATTACACATAAACAAATAAGCGAGGTTGAGGCGCACGTTGGTGACAAAGTAGTGTGTTAAAGTAGCTCAGGTTTACGGTAATACTTATAGCACTCCTGAAATAGTTAGATACGGCGTCCAGAAGGAACCGTCCTAGGCCCTATACTGTTCTTTATGTATATTAACGATTTACTGTTGCTAGAGACGGAAGGTACATCTGCGTAAGATGATACAGTAGTATTTTACGAAGCAAAAAATTGGGATGAAATGCAAATTATAGCAGAGAGACTTTAAAAAATTAAAACCTGGTTCGATGGCAGACTTCTTATTTTCACTGCCGAAGAAATCTAGATTTTCTCTTACAATGCAATAATAATTCAATAATTCAAAGCTTCTCCATCTGCTAGGAAAATCGTTCTTGAACGAATTATTTTATCAAAAGATAAAGAAAACAAATATTGGGTGACAACAAGTAATGGCTGTTAGGCCTGGGAGCATGTTAGTGATCGAACGCTTCACGTTTAAAATGACAGATTTTAGTAAATACTGCGCATTTAGTTCATTCAATAATTTTTCGGTGAAAATTTCAACAATAACTACAACGCAGCAATATCTCAGTCACACATGAATTTTCCCATCATACCGGGTGTGCCAACTATCTGGGGTCGGTCTATTACGTCTTACCTATTCACTTTATTAAAAACTCTTTCAAGTAAAAGTTGTTTGGAGTCAAGTACTCTACACCATAAAATTATTCTGAAATATACAGGGTGTTTAGTTTTGCCTATACGTTATACAACTTTGTTATTTTAAATAAAACACCCTATATATCGTCGCATTTTCAGATTCCCCGGAACAAAATAGGGAAAGTTTGTACTACAGAGTCCATACTAAAATTGAGCGGTTTTCGAGATATTCCACTTTTAGTTAAAAAAAATTAATTTAGGTAGTTCTCTTTAAAAATTAATAATGTTTTTATTAACGACGATTTTGTAACAATTCGTTGGCATAATGGTAACAATGCTTCAAGTTAAACAGTCAATACCAAATATCCTCGTTATATTATACAGGATGTTTCAAAATTGATAATGAATTGTAGCATCTTTAAAAGGCTAAAACTCGTTTTTTTCAAATGGAACATCCTGTATATTTTTATGCCATTTGATCAAGTTTTAAGTTCTTTTTCGATCGCGTATATCATTCCCTATACCTAAAGTTAATTCTTTTGGAGTTATAGGTAATTCAGTATCATAAAACCTGTGTTAGACAAAATAAGATATATGATAGTAATACCATTGACGTAATATGATGTCATATGATGTATTACCTGTAGTTTATACTAAAATTCTAAAGTGATTGTTAACCAGAATATACCGGGCGAGCCAATTATCTGGGATCGGTCTATTACGCCTTACCTATTTACAAAATGTTACAAGTAAAAGTTGTTTGGAGTCAAGTACTCTACACCATAAAGTTATTCTAAAACGTACAGGGTGTTTAGTTTTTCCTGCACGTTATACAACTTTGTTATTTTAAACGGAACGTCCTGTATATTGTCACATTCAGATTCGTCGTTACAAAATAGGGAAAGTTCATACTACAGACACCATACTAAAACTAAGTGGTTTTTGAGATATTCCACTTTTAGGAACAATTAATTTGAACTTAGGTAGATCTTTTTGAAAATTAATAACGTTTTTGTTGACGATTATTTCGTATCGGTTCTTATACTAACAATGCTTCAAGTTAAACGGCCAATACCAAATATTCTCGTTATATTATACAGGGTGTTTTAAAATTGAAAATATCTTATATCTTATTTTGTCTAATACAGGTTTTAGGATACTTAGTTACCTATAACTCAAAAAGAATTAATTATAGCTATAGGGAATGTTATACGCGATCGAAAAAGAACTTAAAACTTGATCAAATGGCATAAAAATATACAAGGTGTTCCATTTGAAAAAAACGAGTTTTAGCCTTTTAAAGATGCTGCAATTTATTATCAATTTTGAAACAGCCTGTATAATATAATGAAGATATTTGGTATTGACTGTTTAACTTGAAGCATTGTTACCATTATGCCAACGAATCGTTACAAAATCGTAGTTAATAAAAACATTATTACCTAAATTAATTTTTTTTGCTTAAAAGTGGAATATCTCGAAAACCGTTCAATTATAGTATGGGGTCTGTAGTATAAACTTTCCCTATTTAGTTCCGGGGAATCTGAAAATGCGACGATATACAGGGTGTTCCATTTAAAATAACAATGTTGTATAACGTACAGGCAAAACTAAACAGCCTGCATATTTCAGAATAATTTTATGGTGTAGAGTACTTGACTCCAAACAACTTTTACTTGAAACATTTTTTAATAAAGTGAATAGGTAAGACGTAATAGACCAACCCCAGATAGTTGGCACACCCGGTATATTCATTACTTTGAAAGAACTTTTCAAATTCATAAATTGGGGATGAACTGTTAGTGATTTTAAATGGAACTCAAAAACAAACATTTTCAAAAATATCAAAATGCACGTTATTAGTGTGAAATTCTTGGTTGAATATGATTGAAATTATACTTATCTTTTACTTTTGAGCAATCAATCAATAAAACTCGAAAATGTAATAAAATATATTTATAACAAATATATTTTATTATACATATTTTCGAGTTTTATTGGTTTATTGCTCAAGAGTAAATGATAAGTAAATGCATATTTAAAAAACTAGGGGTAATGTTACATGAAATAGTCTTATAATCTAAGTAGAATTCCAAAAATTTGATAAAATACAGGCTGTTCCATTAAAAATAAGGAAGTTGATAACAACTTCCGAAAATTTTAGAAAACCGAAAATATTTTAATCTATTAGATCTTTCTTGGAAAGATATAACTTCAAACTTTGATATTTAAACGAGATCCATAACTTTTAACGAACGACTTAGTTAAATCATCCTGTATATTAATAAAAAAATAATTCATTGCGGCATACTGGTGACATTTTTAAAGAAGTAAGTAATACAACATATATTGTCTTTGTCAAATAATTTTTCGTTGCTACACTTCATTCTAATTATTGTATTTGCAATAAATATAAAAATAATGTATTTTTAATTACATAATACTAATATTATTATTATTAATATTATTATTATTAATATTATTATTATTAATATTATTATTATTAATATTATTATTATTAATATTATTATTATTAATATTATTATTATTACATACAATTAAATATTATTTATGTCGAATATACGGCCTAAGGGCAAAAACATTACGTATAAATAAATAAATAAAATGAGAATCAAGTACCTAATAAAAAACACTTGTCGGTGAAACTAATTTTCGAAATATGGAAATGGCGTGGAGTGTGATAATTTTACTAATTACCTATGTAATTAAATGGCAAATAAGTGAGTAAATGTCCATATTTTTGAAAAATTCCTACAAAATTGAATTCTAAAAATCACCGTCTTGATACATATTGAGATTGCATATTTCATTACGGTATACAAATAAATATTTTGAGAAATTATATAACTTTAATTATTTACACACTACTCCTAATTTACTTTTATACTTTATATGTTAAGTATTATTTTAACATTAAAAGGTAAATATTAAATGAAAAATCATCAAAAATACGAAATACATTTTTTCTATTGATACTATTTAATTTATTTTTTGTAATATTGTTACCGTTCTTTTCATATCGTATACTTCATCAGCAACACTTATATCATTACATATAATTATAAATTACTGCTATTAACCAGTCAATTAGTACCGGTAATTTTTTACACCTGTTCCATTACAGAACAAAAATTACTTGTCATTATGATAATTATAAAAACACAAGTTACCTTTTTTGTTATATAATGTTCATATCTAACAGCACGTGTCCAATATGACAAACAAACAAATGGACATAATTGTTAGCACATGACTAATTAATTTACTGATTGAATAACGAATAGGATTTGTATGTAAATGGTGGGTAGTTAATTAACATGCACATATGCAGGCGTATCTAAAATCAATAACATGGCAAAGAGTATAAATATTCTATTGTTCAAGCGGATGTGTTGTTTTATTCTAAAATTATAAAATATGTATAATTTTGTTACATGCATTTTCTAATTCGATTATTTTCTTAATTTATATTATCCATGAGGATATTATTTATAGCAGAATTTTGAGGAACTCCGCACATTCACATTCGATGGTGATAAAATTCTGAGATTAGTTATTTTCTTTAAAATGAAATTAAAAAATTAAATATTGACTAAAGAAAATCACAACAGGGCTCGATAGCACTAGCCATGTTACAAAGGAAAATATCCACATTTGTAAGATTTATTTAAAAAAAAAAAAGTAATATGCAGAAGTAAAAAAAAAAAATTACTAGAGTTCAGAATATCCATTACTTGAGATAGTAAACTCCATTAAGAAAAGAAATTGTATTTTCTCTTTTTAAGTGCCATGCCAGTAGAAAATTTTATGACTATTAATGTCTTGTCTTTATGGTGCCTTATCAGTCATCATTTATCATTCTACGTTTTGCAATAATTGTTTCCTTTATTTCTTGTTTTGTTAAGAATTTAGATAACTATTAAAATTGAAAAGCAGTTAAATAAAATGTATGAGACCATTAGATCGCGTTTTTTTTTTTTTTTTAATGGTGAATTAATCAACATTTAAAATGTTCCTTTCACCCGCTAAACAATAAGAATATAATATAATAAAATATAATATTACATTATGAACATTACATTATGACTATCAAGTAACTGTAGTGTACATTACATGAGGTTATTAAAAAAAGGTGCACTTTTATTTATAACTATTTCTCCGTATGTAATTTAATAGTTTCAAGAATGTTCTCGTTTGTTGCTACTTGTATTAAATAAATTCAGACATAAATTATATTGAATTATAGGTTTGTGAACGCAGCTCATAATTATGTACCATTAAGCAGTAAGGTCAATCAAGGTATTTAATTCAGAAATAAATTCTATTTTATTGTTTCACTTACTGTAAAAAAGTCACAAAACACAAGTTAAAATAATTTGTGTAATTAATGTCAAATTCTTTGCTGTAATTTCTTGAAATTATACTTCTCTCTTTATTATTGTTGGGTAACTTTACAATTCCTATATTATTTATTCTAATTATACTAGAATAAGATCAGCAAAAGAATTACTTGAAGATACAAAATTGAGGTGGTTCGTGCATTTAGTAAGAGTGGTAAATGTCAGATAAAGAGAATATGGGAAACTAAACCAATAGGTAGAAATAGGAGGGGTAGACCGAAGAAGACTCGAATAAAACGGTAAATACTTCTCTGGAAGAAGTTGGAGAAAATTGGAGCCAAAGAAATCGCAAAATATAGAAAAAAGTGGAGACGATTTACCTATAATGAAGAGGAGGAGGACAGCAACTATAAAAACCTCGACACCCTAAGATAAAAGAGGATTGGATTATGTAAGTATGAATTCTAATTATTTATGTTGTTTTATCCTGTTTGAGTTTTACAAAAACATTTTTCCTTTTTCATCATTCCACTTCCACTTAGGTGTAATTTTAAGTAAAATTGTACTTACTTAGTTAGTACTTGTACCCAAATTAAAAGTATAATTATATGATGCTACATATAATAACAAAGATATTACTTAGAAAGGAGAAGATGGTACTGAAAACGAGACTGTTGAAATACGAGTTGAATGTGAGAAAATGGAGTAGGGAGATTTGGACAAGAATGGTGTTGGAGAAAACAACAAACATGTAGCTGAGACATTGAGGCTTTGGCAATATGGGAACGGGAAATAAGTACAAAGATCAGGTTGAGCAGCATTAGAGGAGGAAAGAGAAGGAGGTATGAACAGAAAAATGGTACACAGTGGAGACGAGGTAGTAGGAGACGGACAGGAAAAGATGGTACAACCAATTGAAGAAGACGAATTGTAACAAAAAATGAATGGACATATTTTAATTGATTATTGGTTACATTTAATTAATTTTATTTTATAATTACTTGTATCGCAATAAGATTTAAATGTATGAATATTTTCAATGAAACAAATGAATTTTAAAAGTTGAGTATCTTCACTCACTTGTTACTAATCGGAGCACTTCCGAAGCATAAACCAACTGGCAGCAGTACTTCCCGGTTTTGTTCCTTTCGGAAGGGTGAGTCACAATACGATTGCAGATTCTAAGATATGTTCGTTCTTTTATAGGTAAAATAATTAACAAAAAGTATCCTTATAAAACAAGGTGTTCACAGCTCCCTCGTTACCAGAAATAAAAATTACATTTTAGTGGCTAATTGTTGCTTTGAAACCAAGCACTCATGTTATCTAAATTATGTAGCCAAGTTTACTTAATTACATTTTTGGTTTCAGAATGATGGAGAACTAAATTTCAAGATTTTACACTTCTTCTGCAACCCAGAATAATACGAAGTGCGTTCCTTCAACTAGTTACCATCATCCACCGATTCTTTTTCTTACTTCGATTAAAAAGAATAGACATGTACCATAATTTATAAAATTAATATTTAATAATATTTTGAAAATAAATTATGTTTAATTGCATTGTATCTTACTATTTAATTTATTGTTGCCATTTTTTAATTTGTTTATTTTAATTCAATTTAATTCTATTGAGAAATAACACAGCAATATGTACTTATGGGAGGACATCGGAGTATCTAGTGACTAAAGAGAAGAAGGCAGGGAGTAAAGAAAGAATTATAGCGGAATTAAGTGTGACTATTGGAAGGTTATTGTTTTATTAATGTCATAAAAATAAAGTAGATTTTCGGTAGGTAACATGCGACATTAGATTGGCTTTATTTGCTTTATTACCTGTATACATTTCATACTGTTTTATCGTATGTTGATGAATCAGCAAAGGTTGAATGATTCATCGACATAGATAAAACATAACAAATGAAGAAAGTATAAATAAATATAGGATGGAAAGTACGGCAAAAGCAGATAGTCAGTAGACGAAAAGGATGACTTGTGGGCGTTTTGTTTGGGATGGACGATTTGTGAGGCGTAGACGTGTAGGAAGTCAGGAAAGGGAAAGAAAGTGGGGATGCATGCACGAAACGGAAAGAATATAATTATAATAATATAATTATGATGGTTATATGATGTTTTCGTTCTTTCTAACTATTATAACAAAAACACCTCTTTTACGTTTTTACTGTTCTTTGTTTACTCAATATGAAAAGATTTTAAAATCTTGCTTTATTAAAGAAATTTGTTAACTACATTTTTCTTTAACTAGATATAAATGAATAAATATGAATATACAGGATGTTTCACTTTTCATGAAGACACCTAAATAACTTTTTATTTTGAAAGCAATCAATATACATTTTTTATCAGTTGTGTAGCCCACGACAATGAATCTTTTTGTATGAACGGAGTTTTTATAAAGTCAAAATCTAGCCAACTATAATTAAAATAAAAGTAGCGTTTCAAGAAATGTCATATTAGCGATTAAGTTAGAGCAAAAAAGTATTAAGAAAAGTTGTTACAAATCACTCAGAAACCCCAAATACCAAATTTTCAAATTTTCATTTTTAATTCTTCAACATTTTTTGTTAAGAGTGCCATGAAAGAAGAAAACAATTCGCAAATTGTACTCAACATTAAAGAACGACAAAATTTAACAACAATTTAACGAACAATATTTCAAATAGGATCTTTTTTTTTTTAAATTAAAAAATGAAAATTTAACAGAGAAATTTGGTATTTGGGGGTTCTGAGTGATTTGTAACAACTTTTCTTAATACTTTTTTGCTCTAACTTAATCGCTAATATGACATTTCTTGAAACGCTACTTTAATTATAGTTGGCTAGATTTTGACTTTATAAAAACTCCGTTCATACAAAAAAGTGCATTGTCGTGGGCTACACAACTGATTAAAAATTTATATTGATTGCTTTCAAAATAAAAAAGTTATTTAGGTGCCTTCATGAAAAGTGAAACATCTGTATATGTATGAATAAAACTACTCACAAGAACAATTTAATTCTAACTAAAAAGTATACAATTTAATGATATTTACTTATATTTATTTATTAGGTATATAAAACTTTAAAAAGAAAAATATTGTTACAAATTTAATAATATGATAAGTCCGAAATACGGAGAACGTATTATTCCTGCAATTTGTTTTTGGACGCATAATTTATTGGTATATTTATTTTCTAAACAGACAAGTTTAAAAATGGTTATAAATAAGCTATTGCCGTCTACCGAGCATTATCACAATTAAATGTCGAATTGACTGAAGTGCCTTCTCTTGGTAAATAGCTAAATTTTAAAATATTTTGTGAGAGAAAGTTAATTACTACTGATGTCTTCAAAAATAAATAATTATTGTATTCTATTACTGTTTATTGTTTTATTAATCTCAAAAAAGTTTAATTTAAATTAAAGACTATACATTTTTACTACAATAAGAACGGATGTAACCAACTGATGTGTGCCTTCACCTATCGGTGGGCACCGCAACATCAAGAATTAACCGCTACTTGACCATAGGAAACTGTCGAGCGTGTGTATCTTATACAATAAGTTTTATTCAGTATGCACAGATGGCGGTACAATTTGCAAATGCGTTTACTAGAAATAATTGTAAATCAATTCAAATTTTTATTTACAATTAGTTTATTGATTTTCATAACAGTCTTTATATAAAAATTAAAAGCAAAATCATTTTTCTAATATTTTTTTTAAAGTGTCCTTATATATAGGACACCGGGACCACGTAATGCACAAAATCAATAATTATTTCGTGTCATACGGCTGGAAACATTCTACGCACAAAGTGATATTGCATTTGGAGTAATATGTCAATGGTATTTTTTGACTTCCTGTATACTGGTACCTTCTTTGGTTGCTCCCCTGTTGAATCCATTGATTTTTTCGTCGTATCTAACGGTACGAAATACTCCTGCAGCATGCGTCTTTCGTTTAGATCCGTTACAATTGAGTTTTAGATATTGGACAGACACTGATCTTCTAAGGTCTAACAATTGATGGAATGTGCCCCGTGTAAAATACTATATAAAATCCACGCATTGCTAAGGGCTATGTCTATCATACGAGTGATTATTGGCCAACTCATTTTTTTTTCATTTGAATTGCGTATTTCCCCATTAGCCAGGTTTGGATTCTGGAGGTACTACAACCACATCTATGGAATCTATATTTTCCATGTCATGCCAAAACTCTTCCCGCTCAAATTCCGCTTCTAAATCGGACAAAATTAGAAATTTGTTTGTTGCCATCTATGCACAAATAATCATAAAGAACCTTCTTCCATTTTCTCATTTTGAGTTATTCAGCGATCACTTCAAAATTAGATTGCCTTTTAGGAACACAAAATATAACCAAATCTCATAAAAGAAAATTGTCTAGACTTATCAAAACGTGAGTAGGTACAGCACGCGCACACAGTGATCAGTTTTCCTTTCAGGGTACCGGTGTACTATAACACCCATATTTTTCGAGAAAAAGCTAATTTATGAATGTACCAGCAGACAAAATTATAACGTAATAATAGTCTTACACAAGTAAACAAGCTGTGCACGAGGTAAAATTGATGTCATGAATTCATTTATTCTAATTACATGGTTTAACGCACTGGCATGCAGAATGGCGTAATATCGTGCAGAATTCAAAAAATTATATCAATAAAGTTGCTGATTTTGTGAAGAAAAAATTAAATATATGTGCAGAATAGGTATATGTTGATCCTACTGTAGGCGGTTTTTATTATTATTAAGGACATTTCTTAAAAAAAATTTTTTAATCAGCTGTCCTATATACAGGCTGGTCCAGAATTATATACATTAATTGCTAGAGGTGATAGTACGTCCAAAATAAGGGTACTTCTTTATGTACACTTTTCTTAAAAGCGAATAATAAGGGAGATCCAACCCTTGAAAGGGGTGAATTGAAAATCTTAGTTTTTCAAATATGTTCCAAACGCCTTTGATTACGGAGTTCATATCTTGGGAGTGATTATAAGACATTAGGATCATACAGGGTAGTTTTGGAGGGTAAGTGAGGGTTATTACGTCACATTTTTTTTATTGTAATTATTTTAAAAAATTCATGTAACAATTGTGTCCTTGGACTTTTCTACGCAAAAAGGTGCTCTTGTAACATTTCGGTAGATACATCACCGTTTTCGATTTATTTGAACTCGAAGGTATACGTGCATTTTACTGTAATCGTTACATTTCTGCAATACATCACGTAAACTTTGGAATCGACAATTGTGTTAACCACGACACTCGATATCAAGTATTCTATGAATTATCAGTTACCTTTAAAGACAATTGTTTTATTTCAATGACACTTGTATCGTACTCGACAGTGAAATTTGTTAAACATGTCTTTTTTGCAAAAGGGTTGGATCTCCCTTATTATTCGCTTTTAAGAAAAAGTGTACACAAAGAAGTGCCCTTATTTTTGGATGTACTATCACCTATTAATGTATATAATTCTGGACCACTCTGTATATGATACCGGCACGTAATGGGTTAAAATATATTATTTTTTATAAAACCAATGTATGTATACAGTTTAATCAACGGTTTAATCAAATGAAATAAAATTTAGATTTAGATTTAGATTAGATTACGCAAATGCAACTTATTTTATATATGTCACATTTTACGAAAATTACGACAATAAAAAATACACAGTTTAACAATTCAAGAGGAAAACGATTTTTGACAGTTAAATAGAATTCCATTGATGAAGTTGACATTTGACATTCTTGAATTTAAATCGTACCAATTATTAACCAATCACAACAGTGTAAGTTAAATTTATCGCTGTGAGTTTCTGTCTAGCAGGAAAAAATAATCTATAGCTTAAAGCTTTATTTACACCGCGCACAAGTATCAGAACTTGCCCTTGTATATTACGGAGCGAACCTAACGCTTTTAAAACCTGACCTTTTGAATTTCAATAAATTCAATTAACCCAGGCCAATCGAACTATAAATTTTAAAAACTGACCGTTCAAGTTTCAATTTATGGAGCGAACCTGGCCCATACAACAACCCTTTTCCATCCATCCGTACTCCTTTTTTGTAAAAAATAATTGCTCACTTTATTTATTGATAATTCAATTAACTTTTTCTAGCTTTGTAAAACTTCACTAGTCACCGCGCTTCTCCTCCCGTGTATTTTCTTATGAAGAGGAGCGTATTATTGTTAATAGCCCATGGGCGCCAAATATCTTTGGACGGCCCTGATATACTTACATATACATATATGAGGAAAAAGCCTTTACGGACACCCATAATGACTGAAAATGTTTGCAAATCATATGCAGTAGTATGTAGGGGGTTTCATAGTTATTGTTAATTTTCTCTCAAATTTATTTGGCATTTCTATTTACAACAAATCCTAGTTCCTTACGCAATTTTTCACTTCCTCCTCCATCCTTTTAAATACTTGTAATGGCGCACTATAAAAATACGTCAACTATTGGTACATATTATATTGTCCCCGGGAAAACGAAACACCCTCACTATCTAAGAAACTAATTTTTTTTCTTAAAATCGCTGAAACACGTAAACTTTGGACCGATGGGGGACAACTTTTGGCGAAGAAATGATCGCCATATCTTCAACCCCCTAGCCGCAGGGGAGTCAACCCTAAAATTCTTAAATTACACTAGGGGTTGAGTGATACCTCATTTAAAAGATTACAAAATTTGCATTTCAACGGTGTATCAATTTTTGAATTCCATCGATTCGTTTTCGAGAAATTAACTTTTC
>JAFFZR010001029.1:5680-16918 GCA_018397195.1 Lethrus apterus
TATATATATATGTATATATAACGTGTTATTTTTCAGTTTGGATGTTTCCGGAGAGAAATCCGGTAACGAAAATTTGAAGAAAATCTAAAAAAGAAAATAAAACAGCAAACTTGTTAAAATTAACTTTAACTTTATCCATTCCTTTGAAAATTGTGTTACCTTTGTTATCTTCCTTACTTTTTGAAGCGAGTTTCCACCACTCACCCCACCTTCAATTTCGTAATTGTTATTGTCTTTCCTTCTTACAAATCTTCCTCATATTTTCATATCTAAATCTGTACTTTTCTCTTCTTCTCTGACAGAATCTATGGGTATGTTAGGTGTTAACTTCGTTTTCGCTTCCAGCGCCCTCATTGCTTAATCCATGCTCTTCTTCCATTGCTTCATCCACACGAAAACCCAATCTTGCTGTTTCCCCCTTATAGCAAGTGCATCTTCAACCTCTACGACTTCTTTCACCTCCATTTTCCCTGTTCTTTTTGGTCCTTTTCTGTTTACCATTTTTTTCTTGAAAATAAGTCCTCTTCTTTCTTTTTTCTCTTCCCATTTTTTTTCTTCCCTTATATTTCCTTTCCAACGCTCGCGTCATTTTTAGAGTAATTTTGTGTATGAATTTCATTGAATTAATTAACTTTAATAATTGCTGTTGCAAATCCTCTATTTAAATAAAATTTGATATCTTCTGCTTATATGTAATTATTACTTAAACAAAGGAATACAAATATTATTTAATTTGCTTTCTTCTTTGCTTTGAATGGAAGCAGATATCATCAAAAATTCAGGCGAAGAAATACTAAATATATTTTTTTTGAAAATCACCCTTTTTTCATTCAAACTTCTTCAATGATCTTCACAGTATGTCAATCTTCTTACCTTACATCCTTTACATTTATCGGGGACATCTCCTCCTCTTGCCTATGTTCTTATTTTCTCAAATAACCTTGCCATGAACATAAACACAAGACCAATATTTTTTTTAATTTTATTGAACCTAATCTGTATTTTTTCCATTGACATTTCGACTCTCTCACACATTTACAGTTACATTTCCGTTCAATTAGTTCCTTCTCTTTCTGATCTTATCCATTATATGTCAAGCCAACCAATCCAAACGTTTAAAATTAGTTCCTTTATTTTTGTTTATTTAGTCGTAAAAATTTTGTACCCAAATTTGTTTCAAAATTGAAATTAATATATTAGAAATCGATATATTTTTTTAAAATTTTATAAACCAAGGGTACGCGTACTTTTAATGCCGCGTTCCTCTTTTTGTTCAAATATAATGTAGCCCCCCCCCCCCCATTTCGTTCAAATACACATTCCTTTTCGTTAAAATACAAATCATCGCCTCCCTTTTCGTTCATATAGAGAGTCGTGCCCCCTTGTTGTTCAAACACAAATTAGTGCCCCCTCGATATTTATTTAGTTAAAGAGGGTGAATATGATTTGTTTCAAAATTGAAATTAATATACAGGAAATAAATATATTTTTCTATTTTATAAACCAAAGGTACACGTACTTTTAATGCCGCGTTCCCCATTTCGTTCAAATACACATTCCTTTTCGTTAAAATACAAATCATCGCCTCCCTTTTCGTTCATATAGAGAGTCGTGCCCCCTTGTTGTTCAAACACAAATTAGTGCCCCCTCGATATTTATTTAGTTAAAGAGGGTGAATGAGGAGAGCCGAAAATAAAATTTTAAAAAATTATATTGCTGCTGTCACATTTCTGTCACGCCCCCATCTCAACATTTAAAACTAGTAAAATTATTTTCTAGTATTTTATTTTCAAAATTAATTTTTTTAGTAATTTGGAATTTTTATTTTGTTTAAACAATTTGTAACACATGATTGTTGTTTCAAAATCAAAATTAAAATATAGAACATATACAGGGTCTTACAAAAAAGAGGGATCATTCAATAACTTTATTATTTTGAGTTTTACAAAAAAACGATGAAATAGTTTTTTGTTTAAGAACATGTGCGCTGTTTGGCGACACCTTCAATTGTTTTTTTCCATTTCCGGTTAAACCGGAAACGGGCACAACTTTGGTTTTTTAAATCACTATTTTTTGATTCGTTATATTTTTTACTTCTTCGATTGATTTATCGGTAAAAGCTTCTGTATTAGATTGTGTTTGTTTGCCCAAGTTTCGCCCATTATAAGAGGCATCTTCAGGCCATCTTTTTGAATACATCATCACTGTCATTCAGGGGACCGGTTTCGGATTTTAATTCTCATCAGTATAATTTTAGTGAGACGAATTTTAGACCCACAACGCCAGAAATTCAATAAAAAAATCTTCAACACCGCAAGTCAATTTACAAAACATAATTTTCTTATACATATTATTTAGTGGGTTTATTACACTGGATACACATGGGTGGTCTCGTTATGTTTACACATATTTATTACTTTAACCATGTGTCGAGAACGTAAGCTAAAACGATTTCTAAGACGGACACACATGAAAAATATTTCAAAGAGCTCTACATATTTTAATCTGTTGGAAGTTGCAGTTTCCGTCGGTAATAAAACAACATTCTTGTCGGCGAACACAAATTTTAAAATATAGCAATAAATGCTTTTATGTGATTGCATTCTGTCCCGCTGCGGTCATTGAACGCATCTCTGCAACGTTCTCGGTTTTTTTTTTTTTTTTTGGGAATCGGAAATACATAAACTTTGAAAAACATTTACTCAAATTAACATATACAATACAATAATAATAATTATTATAATAACGTAAAGAAATTACATAATAATTGCTGAAAATCCATAGTTTGCTGATTAAGGCCGGTAACACACGAGCGCTGAATACAATTTACAAATTTTGCCATTTTCTACGATCGAAAAGCTCGACAATAAGTGATTTTAAGAAAAACAATTTAAAAATTACAACTTTGTCCCTCGTACACAAACACAAAGGAATAAAACGTTGCGTAACCGACGCGAATATCTTTTCAACATTAATCTGATATTTTACGCTACAGTAACGTCCACTGGCAACAAAAAAAAAAAAAAAAAACGTGCGAAATAAACAACATCCAACGATAAAATCTTCTCGATACGATCTCGTCTCGTGATATCATCTCGACCGCGTGATTTTATTCCAGCGGATAACGACTCCTAGCATGCATATATATTCGAATAGGTGGAGCTTTTAAGTGGTCGGTTGCAATTCGTTCAGAAATGTGTTTAATTATCCAGCACGTTTCGTTCCATTCGCGGCGTAATTTCCGTAACTTTGCACGGGTGCAAGAATGAATGACGTAACATTGACCTTCCTGGTCGACGAGCCACGACGGAAGGCTCTCGGCCGTGAAATTGTGGAGCCGATCTTTAGACCACCAATGAGTCACTATGAACTTCGCGACCTCTTTCGGACGACTCCGGATATAGGGTTTCATTCATATCGAAAATTCGTATGTGGACCCTACTTTAAGTAATTAATTTTCCACGTCAATTTTAAAAACATTTGGGTCAGTATGTGGACGTTACTTTAAACACTTTAATAATAATTTATATACTTATAGACGTTATAAATCCTATTGCTTGGGGCAAGTGGTGAGAAAGGGATAACAAAAATTATATTGAGATAGGTTTAGAGTTTAAGGCATAAATTTGGGTTCGTGTCAATCCTTAAAAAAAATTTTGGTGGACAATATTTTCCAATGTAACAATCTTCAAAAATATTTCAAAAAAAGAAGTTTTATTTGTAAAGTAAACCTAAACGTTAGGTTTTTTTTAAAAACTAACATTTTATCCGCAACAAATAAATCTTCATCTTTTTAGATTTTAAAGTTTCTGAAAAAAATATCCAGATGGTCCAAAGACTGTTCAAAGTCGAAAAAGAACTCCATCAGATTGATCTTTTGTATTATTTGCATTTTTTAACGGATTTTTAGATTTTTAAATTTTCTGGGAAAAAAATTTCCGAGGAAAATTAAGAGGGTGCAAAATCTAATTGAGCCCAAAAGAAAAATATTCATGGGACTTGTATTTGAAAAATAAATATATTCGTCAAAATTCTATTGTAATAAATTTTCATTCGCAGCGAAATATTTACGTGATTATCGCGAAACACGCATTATACCAACTGCAAAACAATAAATTTCATCCAGATTGTTTTATTCTTAATTAAGGCAGACAGTGACGCAATTTCGGCAGAGATTTTTGATAAAACAAACGGGGAATGTTTTCGTAGCACGAGTATGTTGAACCCAATTTTCGGGTCATTGTTCTCTACATTCTGGTTCTTTACTGTAGGCCACAATTCCATCGCACGAATAAATGAAATAGTAATCGACGAACTGATACGGTTAGTGATAACAAAAATGCGGAAATATTCGTATTTTCGCATTTTACGGTTTTATTGTCGGGAGTTTTTTTTTTATTATTTTATTCATAATTATGTTTTGTTGTAGGAAAAAATACCTATCATTTGATACCTAACATGATGGGGGGAAATTCCCCCCCCTCGTTTATAAATTCCTCAAAATCCATTTATCCACACTTTAGGTCAATTCCAATAATTATTCGTTGGACGAGCCAATAATTTGACACTTTAAGGATCATAGTGAAAACTTTGCCCCCCCCCCATGTTAAATATTATTGACATAAATTTTCCAACTTGCGCGCTCTTGATTTTTTTTAAATAAATTTCTTTGAAATCTAACAGTTGGCTGTAATTTTATAAAGTTATTTTTTTCTAATGCCATTGATTATTTGCCCCCTTCTAGTAGATGTTTTTTTTTTATTCAAATATTGCGCCCCTATTTTCAAATTATTTTATTAAAATTTATGACCCTGTTTATTTTAAAAACTATCATTTATTAAATGTTGTAATTTTCATTGTTTATATACAGGGTGGACCATCGTATAGCATATTCAAAATAAAACCCTTTTATAGTTGTCAAAAAAATCTGAAAATTAGAAGGCATAATCTTAAATATCCAATCTACAAAATGGCCGAATAATTTTTTCTAAAATATAATCAATGTGAAGTTTGACTTTGATAGCGTTTTATTATCAAAGTAATAAAGCAATCTGGATTTTTTTTTACAGCCTCACCTCCATGATATGTAGATATTGATTATACAAAAGTTGGCATTTAAATTCGAATAATAACTGAATAAATCGTAATTTAATATCCAACAATAAGGTAATAGCATTATTTATGGTAGAACCTCAAAATCACAGGAATCAAGAGACGATGGCAATCTGATTTACAATGGTCTCCAATAAAACTCATTTTGTCGTCGATCCTAACAAATCCAGGACCTAACTCTTCGAATTTGATTTTGGAACACATTTTTAATATTCGTGTGTCGTAATAAATATATTTTATTGCACAACTCGAGTTTTAATTTGGTTGCATGCTCAAGAAAAAAAAAAGATAATTAGCCAAAGTTCATTTTACCGAACCGGGTTTAAAATAAATTATTAAGCCCGGTTCTGAAATGAAAAACACCTGTAGTTTTTCGGCTGCACCATTTATGATTTACAATGGGTTGTTTGCGGTTAAGCGACCATTGTCAACCAAGATTTAGGGTCATTGAGGGTTGTCGCAATTAGTTAGAGTTACCAATGCAAAACGTTTAAACTTAATTAAAATGGAGTTCCTCCTCAGTTTTGTTACACCTACCAAGCTGATAATATATTTGTTATGTTTTATGATTTATATAATCGTATTGCTTTATGGGCTCTTTTAACAAAAATGTCTCTGACACAAAATCCCGAAATAAAATGAAACGATAGCCAATTTATATTTATATATATTTAATAAATTTTATAGATTTAGATAAATAATAATTAAAGTTATTAGGGAACGTTTTTGGAAAATAAATTGTTTTAACGTACAGCAATTTCCACCTTATATACCACCATTAAAATCGTCGTTAAATTTCAAAATATAAAAACGCCATCGTAGCAGTTGCATACGTGCAGAGAAAATATATTTTCAATAAAAAAAAACAGCAGTCTGCCATTTGACATAATGAAGAACACGTTTTGGTAGTTGAAATCTCAAATAGTGCTGACCCAGGATTACAGGAGTATCTCACACCAATTTTAAATAACTTGAAAATGTAATTTATTGATTTCAATGGTACCAGGTTCGTTTGTAAATTTTATTATGAATTATATACAAATAATTTATGTAGCTTCAACTAAGTCATTAATGCCTTGCTTGAAATTACATATTTTTAAAATATTTGATTTCTGACATACATAGAACAGAACCTCCGTTTTTATGGATTTCTTCTAAGATCAGTACTCACATCGCCATCATCATCGTCATTGTATGTATCTTAAGTAATATAGATTTTAACAATATGTAACTATAAGTAATTCCATTAAGTGTTTTGAACATTGCATTATAAGTTTAAAATTTGTTAACTTTCCATGATTATTCTAGAAGCCACTTCTTGTTAATTTTATATACAAGTTATAACTTCTGACAAGTTCTGACAAATTCAATCACGCAATTAAGTCCTTCCAAAATATGATTTTTCATAAATTGATTAAATGCAATAAAGACAAGTTCTCACTACACACTATATGTATGATGTTAGTGAACCATTAAGGCTTTCCAAGCAACAGACTTTCCAAACTTTATCCTTCTAAGCCCAGCCGTTGACAAGGCCGCATTGGGCGTTCTACGGACTATTAGTATAATACTAAAAAAAAAAAAATAATACAATAAAGCGAATTAGAGAAGTTCATTCAACTCCACTTGAAGAATGTCAGTTGGTTTGGTTTGGTTGAAATGGGTTAATGGTCATTGCTTCATATGAATCTTTTCTCGGACCAATCACAGTATGTATATTTTAACAGATTAGGCTGAGTGTATATGTGTATGTTTTTTTATTTTTGTGAAAGAGTAAGGCTTGTTACTCAAGAAGTCCGCCCATACCTCGAGAGCACCGTTAATTATATGCCAACGGTGAATGCTACCGACACCTCTTGACTCGCAATTGAACCGAGCCGGACATGAGAGAGCATGTTTTTTCGTCTTACATCAATCATCATATCTCAAACACACTGTAACACACTGATTTACTTCACATTGTAACAAGTCTAAATATTCTACTTAATTGACTTTTAAACAATAATGTAATTAAAATTTAAGCTTGATTTGTAAGAGAGAAAAAAAAATTATGGTTATTAAATGGACACGTATAACAGTTCTCCTAAAAATTGCCCATAAAAAATATCAGGTTGTTTGATCTCATTATATAGGACTTTTGCAAGTTGTTGTTACCCTCATCTGCCACTTAACTTGGATTGTGTTATAGCAATGTTTAGAATTAATTTCATCGTGATTCGACTGTATTTACGGAAACTGTTAAATGAGGTTAACGTGGGTCACCAAGACCGCATCTTTATAACATTAAGCGCAATAAAGACCGATTGTTATTATAATCGGAAATAATCGCACTCGTCCAGAGAAGAGATAAAATGATTAATACAGATTCAAATTGCAGGTTATTGACTCTTGAACCGATTTTGTACAGGAAATCATTACTTGGGGCCACTGATCGATTGTGGCTACGACCCTTAAAAGTTTAAAGCATATGCATTGCTAAATTAAAAAGTGGCTACAGTAGACTGATATAATCGTTTAGATTTCGTCCCGAAGTCTATGGCTAAATAAGAAATTTGAAATATACATCTGATGTCTTAATACCTTTTTTTCAAAATTATCCCCTACGTAAAATCAGTCCGAAGAGGTGCCTTATTTTTCTAAATTACGTCCTTTAAAATGTAGTTTTCTGACGGGACTCGCATGTAAATTGTATATTTAGATAAAATCCCTAATCTTGGTGCTGGCGTTAGGGTGGCATTAGGTTTCTAACGGTTTCAAATGATATTGTTCTGTCTGCACTACCTCTTTTAATCGACTTTTTATTTTTTTTTATACCATTAACTATACTGTTTACTTTAAAATATGAGGTAATTTTGCAGTAGAAAATATCAGGGTTGATAAAAAGGCAATAAAAATTGTGAGAACTTGGAAAGGCTCTAAACTTACCTCTGTGTGGACCCATTTATCTTCCTGTTTCCTATTATGGATCCACACTCAAATTCACTCCAGTCCTTAATATGTAATTGGAGATACCAAACTCCAATTATGGAGACTTTGGCGTGTTCAAAATGCCTAAGACGTTCAAATAGACGAAAAATAATTTCGAGCATCTGTCAATTGAGAAGCCAGCCATTTGAGGGCCAATAGCGCTCAGATATCAATAGAATCTCGGATGTGATTGGCTTCTGGAGCTGGGAACGTGGCAGCTCGACAAAAGCTAAATTAACATCTAAGCACTATCGTGACAAAGTTCTAAAAAAAAAATACTGAAACCACGCTACACCAAATTTTAATAGAATTAAAAGCAACAAAAACTTGCAACTTGCAACTGATGAAGGTACTTCCTGGTGTAGCAATAACTAATATCGCCGACATAACAATACTCTTTTAAGGACTGGCTACTTCTCGTTTCAGTGAAAGTGACGCAAAAATACCAAAGCTATAGACAGCACTAAATACACAGAGTTTGAATAGAGTTTCTAAGGTTGGATGAATTTCCGTTGGCCTGATGATTTAGTGCATATTGAGGAAATATTGGCATCAATGAGATATATCCATATCCTTGATGAAAATGAATGAAAATAAACAGGATGAATTATAACTGTAATTGAAAGGCCATGTATTCTATCAAATGATTCCAGGAAGATTCAAATGTATTGTAGAAAATGTATTGGGAAATATTTTAAGGAAATGGGACAACAGAAAATTTAATTGTGTAATTATACTCCAAATTTTTGATTAATTGGATATTCTTCTTCTTCTAATATCCTTATATCCTTAAGGATGTCTGATTCATGTATCATGTTGACCCATTTTGTCCCCCCCCCCCTTTCGGTCCATTGTAAGAGTTTTCAATCTTCTCTCCCAGTTCCTCTATTCTCTGTATTAAGTCTTTCTGGGTCTTCCTGTTTTTCTCCTTCCTGTTCTTGTTGTTATCACTATTCTGTTGTGGTTCATTCATATTATATGGCCATACCATTTCAGTTGTCTCTTCTCTATCTTAGCTGTAATTGATTCTGTTGGACTAATTATCATCCCTATGATGTGAGCTTCAAAAATAATATTTCTTTCAAAGGAATATTATAGAAGTTAATGAATGTCAGTTCACACAAAAAAAAAGAAATGCCCGGGAATAAAATGCAGTTTATTGAAAGAGACATCATTGACTAAAAATGAATTTTCAGAAACCTATAATAACCAAATTGTTACTCAGTAAAGGTTTAATATACAGTGCGGTCCAAAAGTAACCCAGCATAATAACTTTTGAGCGGCTGGAGCTATCATTATGAGAAACAACACGTCGATTTTTAATTTTTACGTACAAAATGTTGGTGTTGTCAAAAATTCAATTCAACTTTCTTATTTTAAATGGAACGCCCTGTATATTTTGACGTTCTGGAAAGACAACGGAGAGACGAATCCAATGATACTGCACATGTTCAACTTTAATTTCAAAAGTAACAAGATATGGAGCAATAACTTTTCTTGTTGTTGTTGTTATTTTTTAAGCAAAATTGGTCAGAAGTTCGAACAGTTATGGTAATAAAAATTTGCTTTTATTTGTTTATTATTTGTTTTGTAGCGGATTAGTTAGTAATTAGTAAATTTCTATTAATGGTTTTTCTTGTTATTTAACATTAAAAATGTTTATAGCCTTTTGGCTAACTAAGGAAGAAAAAGAAAATTGCGCTAAAGTTACTGCTGCATATCTTGAAACTTTTCAAATTAAAGTTGAACATATGCGGCATCGTTGGATTCGTCTCTCCGTTATATTTCCAAAAACGTCAAAATATACACAATGTTCCATTTAAAATAAGAAAGTTGGATTGAATTTTTGACAACATCAACATTTTGTACGTAAAAATTAAAAAGCGACGTGTTTTTTTCTCATAAGGATAGCTCCAGCCGTTCAAAATTAAGTTATAATGGAGCGAAAATACTTTTGGACCGTACTGTATTTTACTCTGTTCAAACCATCGAAGGGAAGACAGTGAAAAAATTAATGTTACAAGGTGACATTTTTCGTACCGTTTGTCGATTTTGTATTATTCTCCACTATTTCTATTCCGTTACTATAAAATAATTGATAGAATCACGTAATTAAAATAAAAGAGAACCGGATGAAATTGTTGAATATATAAAACTATCCACAACTTTGCATGTCTCCGAATTATTTTCAAATCGAAAGAAAATTCTATTAACAGCAATGGGTAACAGTTTGACCCCGTTTATCGCTATTATTATTATTATTATTATTATTATTGCTCATTGTAAAATAGAAATATTACAAATATAGTTATCAAATGTATGTTAAAAAGTCATTCTTTAAGAATATTAAAATAACGAATGTAATGTATCTTCATAAGAACAGATAATTATAAGATAAAATCCTTAAAATTTGGAAGCAAGCCATTTTTAATGGCATTTTCAATTACGTTGTCCAAATTCACTTCTTCTGTATCTATATTTGTTCATTTTACATTTTTCCACTCAGCAGAACTGTAGTTCTGAACTTGAGCTTTGTCGTCCAGTTCGTAATGAATTTTAAGATATAATTTATTGTGTCGGTTGCAACAATGAACGAAACGTCGACAACTATCGTCGAATTGAGGTGACTCCAGACTGGATAGAAAGAAATAACACTGGCCAACGATCGCGAAAGCCTTTGTAAATTGTGATACTTAGTAGCACCTATCAGTTTCCATTTTTTATAAAAATCTCAACAAATTTACTTTGGATAAAATTATTGATATGTCTTCAATAATCAGAATCAAACGCAAACCTTTCCATTCGTAGTAAATATGTACAGTGAGATCGAAAAAAAGATTAGTCAAAGTAAGCCATGAACAAAAATCGGCATGTCTTTACTTAAACCACTATTTATTTCTTAATGTCAAATTGACGTTTGTCAAAAATATTGTCCAAACACAAAGCTTTTCTTTTAGAATTCTATTTTTGAAATAGAAATGAAACAGGAAACGGTAAATGGCAATATTCTTACGTTGCCTGTTATGAAGAATTTCAGGAGCACTTTCCTATTGAACATTTTTGACAAACGTCAATTTGACATTAAGAAATAAATAGTACTTTAAGTAAAGACATGCCGATTTTTGTTCATGGCTTACTTTGACTAATCTTTTTTTCGAT
>JAFFZR010001030.1:0-16346 GCA_018397195.1 Lethrus apterus
AAATATATGACCAAAATGTAAGTAAAAAAAAAAACTGTAGAGAGATACACTCAAGACGATTCTATATGGGCAGTTAATGACGTAAGAAACAAAAATTGCACTTATCGTCAGGCTTCATAAAAATATAATTAATTCACTTGCATTGTTGTTCTCATTGCATGTTTCAACTGGACAATCTCGTCTCCGAACAGCTTCCCCATCTAAATCAGCATTTCCAATTCCCTAACAAACTTTACTATTAGATCAATTGGACATCGAATAAGGTGTTTCCATTTACCCCATATATTTGCACAGTATAATTTTTCGATAGGGTAATTGTAAACAGTCCTTGAAAGTCAGATAGTAACTCGTATGAAGGAAAATTTGGAGAAAATCTTTAAAACAGTTGAAACTATATGGCTATTATTACAGTGGTCAACAATTACTAGTTAAACACAAAACATGAAATTTCAAATACAAAAAACGTTTACATTTACCCCACTTGACTATAGTACGGTACAAAGAAAATGAGAAAATCGGAAAGCTAGACATTTGCTGGCACATTAGTTCAAAAGAGTAAGAAGGCACAGAATCTGGAATATGATGAAAAGGCGGAAAATTTGTTCTAAACTCGAATATCTCCCATGGTATTCCAAGCAGAAATAATTCATCATTACGTTTTGCAGAAAGTGGAATTTCCCCAGTAATATTTTTTATGCATCTATCTTTGTTATGTTTTTATTTATCTTTCTAGCTTTTCTTGAAAAATAAATAAATGGAACACAGAATAATTATTTGTAATATTATTTTTTATTAAACTGCATTCTTTTGGTGATATATTTGAATTTTCAATCACTTACCAAATAAAAGGAATGGCAATGGAAAATAAGCTAATATATTACTTAATTTCAGGCTGCTTGGGGTGGAGGCCTATTACTTTCGAAGAAATACAGGCATCCACGTCTTAGTGGTATCGAAAGGTGAGTAATTTAAATCCACCTCTATTCATCATTTCTATTCACTAAGAGAGCACATTAAAGTGTATTTACTTGTCCTTAATAACATCAATGGGGTGTAATTCGTGCCAAGCACATAAAACCCTAAATTAATGAAATGGTAATTAATACTCGCATTGAAACTTTAATATACGTCCAATTTTCTCTTCTTTAAGAGTATGTTTTTCAATACATTTTTTTAACTATGTCATAAAACATCAATTAATTTTAACGGTAACATCGCTAATAAATAAATGATAAAGCGAATAAGTGTTGTGCATTAAATTAAAACGTTAATTTTGTGAATCTTTTGGCTTGTTTGTGAACGAAACTGTTCTCTTATCTGTGTGTTCATAAAATCAATATTGTGCCTGCGGGTCTATAAAACCTCTGATAAGCTCGAAAGTGTGATTCAATTTGCATCTGAACTACTTATGGCTTTAAAAACACTTATCCTCTATCAAAATGCCGAGAGCACTCAGGGGTAAAACAGCCAATTGACTTGAAATCATTGAGCACCTCATCGATTATATTAAATTGATAGCTTTCAAAAATCATATTTTATATTTATATTTTACGTTGGCGTAATAAATATAACTGGTGGAAGAGAAAATTATAATGTATAAATCAATATTCAGTATGTTCTTTTTGCGATTCTTACTAACATATAAGTTGTAAATAGTGATTGTAAACAGATGACGATTGTATCTTCATTTGAAATCTTCGACAACACAAACTTATTAATAAAATTAATAAATATGCAAAAGCAGTGCAATTTGTTAACAAAAAATGTCTGTTGTTATATTTAGCTCTATTTTCAAACTTATATTTTATTGATTTATTTACAAAAATTTAATAATTTTTCAACATATTATAAAGTTTTGTGCCTCTGTGTTCAAATTAGTAAGTTAGTAAGGTCTTCTTTAATAATAATCTTGTAACCCTTAAGTTTGGATTTGTTTTTAAATATTGCATCACGCACATAAATCGTTGTAAAGGACACTATAATTATAATAGGTCGTACCCCATCAGTTTTACAAGGCAATCTGTTTCGAATTAGGTGATAGGCGCACGGAAACTTTTTCACAAATCTTCTGTATTTCGTCCTCTAAATTCTCATGCGATCCTTCCCAAATATTCTTAAGTTACTTTTGCTCAAATACTGTTCCAAATGTTCAAGTCGAGCTTTTGTTTCCACAAGTTCATTTTTCAATTGCTTCTACCATTTTCTCATAATTCTTGATGACCGGACTTACACTAGCCTTCACTTCAGTTTTAAAGAAATTCGCTAATTTTTTGAGAAAATTTTGTGATGATAATATTCTCTCAATTAACAATTACCATAGTGTCATCATCCAGATCAATTTTACTACTTCTAAGTTCTTTGGTAGACATTGTAAGAGAATGTATTTTGTTACATGTATTTTTCGATGTACATATGTATATAAATATGCTGAGGAGCAACGGACGACTACTCACGTACACTGTTCATCACAGAATAAGATGGCGACTCTACATAGCATGGTAACTCCAGGGAGCTGAGGCTTGAATTTCAGTTTCGAACTCGTGTTAAACCGCTTCTTTCCTCTACGGGCACCACTGTTAAGCAATAGAAGAGACGAAGAATATTTAAATTAATTGAAATGATGTAAATATTAATATGAAAAAGTCAAACTCGTTTGTTCGTTTACAAATCTTGATTTAAGTGATAAAATTCTTTTGTGATGACTTATTTAAAGAAAAATGAGTTTGTTAAGTGTTGTGTTCTTGGGTATAATGATAAAATATCATCAAGCATCTAAGCATCTAGGATTTAGGCATATAAACTTAATTTACAAATTTCTTCTAACACAACCTTCTACTTCAGAATTACCTTCATCTTGAGATTTTCACGTTGCGATTTTTCTTCTCACTAACTTATTATTATTATTTATAATTTTATAATGTTTATAAGGGCCATTATTATGTTAACGTATAAAAACGTCATAATTTGTATTTTAGTCTAAAAACTAGCGCTTCATAAATGTACTTCTCAAATAAACTAAAAGTAAATTGCGTACATTTACCCACCGAATTCAAACATCTATATAAAGCGCAAAAGCTTGTCTGAAGTTTGAACTCGGGAGTAATCCCTGATTACATGGGAATCGGGCACATGGTTCCTGACTATTTCGGATTACAAAATTCCCATTTTAATTGCACAATCTCAAACAGATGTTCGAAAGAACACGATCTATCTCCTTTAGAATCTTAAGTGTTTTTTTGTATTGATTTAAGATATGTCAATTGCATGTCGACATATTATCGACTGGTGTACAAAAAATATTGCAAAATATATTTTTAATGATCGTTTTCTTTTCAGGGCCGATTCCGTAACTTGGAATCCTCACAAATTAATGGGCGCTTTGTTACAATGTTCAACAATACACTTCAAAGAAAATGTAAGTAATTATGTTTAGTAAATAAATTATTAAAAAAACATGTAGCTTTTCATAAATACAGGTATCATTCATTGAATTATAAGTTGCAGATAATTTGCAATACTTTCTGTGAAAGAAAGTTTCTTACACAAGGGCAGTCTGTGAACATAAAATCGGATTACAATTTAAAACCATATTCTTTTCATACTTAAGATCATGAGTACTCCAACTTTTGTCGGCAAGATTTTTATTTTGCATGAGCAATGGTTGCTTGGCAATTAAACGAGACCAATTTGGCGAAAAGCTCTTTTCCAAAGAAATTGGTCGAGCTTAATTGCCTTTAGCAATCATAGCGAATAAAAAATAAAAATCTTGCCAGACTAAAGTTGAGTACGAATGATCTTTGGTTGGAGAACTAACCGAATGAATTATAACATTGACGTTTGTCAAAATGATATTTAATGTATTTTTATGGTTACTAAGTCAAAAACTATGACGTAGCGGCAAGAAAAGCACCATGTAATCTTTTCAGTATAAGATTGTTCTGATTGGTTTTAAAATATCATTGGTCCACGTCATCATGAGGTTAATTCTCAGTATAAGATTGTTGTGATTGGTGCATGTGATCTTGGTTTTAAAATATCATTGGTCCACGTCATAATGAGGTTAATTATCACAACAAATATTCGACTGAAAATAAAAACGATTTGTAAAAAATTCAAGTAAATATGTGACCAAAAAGAATCAAAATTGAATATTTAGTAAACTAGTTGAAAATTTTAGAAAATGGTGTTTATTGATATTGTTTTTATGATTTTAAATAGTTATTAGTCAGCCATGCGCCAGTTTAAATTTTTTTACAAAGATTGTGTTGCCAAATGGGTTGGTAAGTTATTTTGGTGAAATGACCCTTATAACCCTTTATAACTTGAAACGGAACACAAATTTTTATTTATTTTGTATGCTCGATAACTTTCCTTTATAAAAAATAGTTTGTCAAATAAAATCAAATTGCAGAGAAGTAAAATCCAACCAGTCAACATCGCTTACGGCGAGAAGGCAAACAAAGTCATGGAACACTTTACACGCACAAATACACTTGGTGCTCCCGCAGTCTTGACAGTCGGGCCAGCACCACACACAACACACAACAACATCTGATATTTAATTTTTTATATTTACCTCAGAAAATTTTGTAAAATATGATATAACATTTTATTTCATTAACTTGAGCTACTCGATTTTATTTTGATGTACTAATTGCTATTATATCTATTAAATTGCAGTAAAATCGAAATCATTACCTTCCACAAGATCTTTTTAAATATATTTCTTAAAATATTTAACACAAAAATGACTTTAAACTTATTACATGTTGGCAGTTGGAAATTTTCATTACATGTTTTCATCTTTAAATCCTTTAAATTGTTTCCATCATTAAATCTCTTTGTTTTAAAATTTAATTCAATTTAATATTTTGTTTATTATTACTGTAACATATACTTCAGTCTATAGATTATTCGATTATTTCTGCTAGTATTAAATTCTCTACGTATCAGTTTCTGTATAACGTAGGAATTTTCAAATTGGCATTCCATAGATTCCGACCCTCGTGCTGTAAATTCTGTTATCGTACATACAATATAGGGGTTCCGAACAAAAAAGAAACTAAAATTTAAACGCATAGTTGTTGGCCCTCGTGCGATGAAAAATTTAATTGTTATGTACATACACTTGTAATAAATGATGTTTTCAATTTCAGGGTTTACTCTTGAGTTGTAATGAAATGTCAGCGGATTATTTATTCATGCAAGACAAGTTATACGACATACAATACGACACCGGGGATAAAGTGATACAATGTGGCAGACACAATGACATTTTTAAATTGTGGTTGCAGTGGAGAGCAAAGGTATGTCCATGTGTGTACTTGCTTTTTGGTTGTTTTGAACTATAATGTCAAATTTATAAAGGCAATGAAGTAAATTATCAATTAAATAAATTATTATATTATACTTGTAGCAGTTGAAAATTTTTTCCTTATTTCTAAAATTCCAATTTCAATGGTTCTTTCGTTGCTCTTTTTAATTATTTACAATTTAAAACGCGACTAAAATAAACCAATAATTATAGTATTTATTAAACGATGTTAAAAAATGATAAAACATAATCGTTATGCTGATAATTATTATTAATTATTAGTAATTTTATACCCTTAAACAATTAAAATTGAGGAAGGAGATATCAACCTTATAGTAGATCAGCTGTCTCTGATCTGCAGACCCCATGGATCAATGGTGACATCTAAGGGGGTCCGCAAGAATTTATTTTCTGTGTGCACAGAATCCACATTTCTATGTTCTTCGTCCATCTAATATTAATAGTTAACCAGAACAGAAGGGCAAAAAATAGAGTAAAAAATCGAAAAAAGGAGTAAATTAAAATTCTCACTTAAAAAATTCGCCCTCTGATTGGCTACTTGCGAGACACGTTTACACAGTATTCACAACCAGATTTCCGGTATTTAATGTTTACATTTGTGACAGCTGACAGGTGTCGATTTCAAAAGTCATTTATTATTTATTGACAATATAAAAACCAGTTCAGTAAAGTTCAGTAAAGTGCAGCGATGTGAATTAATCCCTTCAATTTGAATGTATTCAAATCCGGGGACAAGTACTGTAGTTAGAATTGACGTCTAAATTAGACGTCTAAATAATACGATCAGTGTTGGCCAACTAACGGTAAGTTCGTAAATTATTCCCGTGTAATTCTAGCTTATGTATTCACTCCTTCGAATTTATGAACGAACTATAGTTTATATTAGCAACATTTGAAGGGGGTCACCTGTTTAAGTGTCAAAATTACACCTAGAAACGTCATGAAAGAAGATCTTAAGGAAATGCTTACAAAGGGAAATAAAACGGTATAGGTAAATGCGGAATAAACTTCTCACGAGAAGGGAAATCTCAAGAAAATCGAAATAACTTCCATATCAAACAGTAATACGACCCACAATTCTATACGGATAAGGGACTTGGAAGTTAACGAAACAAGAAGAGCTTAAACTGCTAAGGAGAATATATGGAGGAATAAAAGGAAACAATCACAGGAAAAGGACCCCACTTGAACGGCATGAGATATCAGCACTTTCTGTCCAACAACTTAGGAAATCTATTAGAGGATGTACCACTGCTAATCTAAAGACATATGTGGTAAGGCAGTTATTAACCGAAATATACGGCAATAAATCGATCGGAAGAGGTGGACCTATTGCATCGCCACCTAGATCACCTGATCTAATCCCCTTAGATTTCTTCCTATGGGGACATATCAAAAACATTGTTTACCAGCAAACACCAACTACACCTGAGGATATGAGAGAGAGAGAATTGTCTAGGCTTTTCAACATATTAATTTTGAAACACTTTTACGTGAATAATTGTCTTTTTGGCAACGTTTAGAAATGTGCCTATATAATGAAGAATATCTATAGCGCGCCCTCATTTTATTTCTTCGTTATTTTTAATAGTTGTCATTTTTAGTTTTTTAGTTACCTTAATTGAGCATTTCTTATTACTTTCTTACTAAAGTTTTTTCTGCATCTATGTATGTACCTATAATCAGAGGCAAATGCACTTTGCCTCATGGCTAACAATATATGCTTACCATAACTTTAGAATTTTAGTATAAACTACAGGTAGCAAATCATATTCCAATACTTACTATCTTAAATAAATCTATCTAGGTACTACGTCAACAGTATTACTATCATATATCTTATTTTGGATACCGAATTACCTATAACTCGAAAAGAATTAATTTAGCTATAGCGAATATTGTAGGCGATCGAAAAAGAACTTAAAACTTAATCAAATGGCATAAAAATATACAGGTGTTCCATTTGAAAAAAAACAAGTTTTAGCCTTTTAAAGATGCTACAATTCATTTTCAATTTTGAAACACCCGTATAATATAACGAGGATATTTGGTATTGGCTGTTTAACTTGAAGCATTGTTACAATTATAGTACTCGATAATAAAAACGTTATTAATTTTCAAAGAGAAAACCGCTCAATTTTTGAATGGGGTCTGCAGTATAAACTTTCCCTATTTTGTAACGGGGAATCTGAAAATACGACAATATACAGGAAAATTATAAATTAACTATTTTTAAATGAGATTTGCAAAATAGACACATTGTGGCTAGGGCTAGGGCTAGGGCGCATTTTTTGGGCGCGGAAGGTGGATGCACATATATAAAATAATATATTTAATTGTTATTATTATGTAAAATATTAACTGTCTTAAGACATCTGTATGAGATAACCTTTGAATTTTACAATTTTACAATCTAGGTACCAAAATACTTGAATGGCATAATTTTCTTTATTCGATTCGATTAAAAATCTTCTTATGGAAAAGAATGTGGTTCAAACCATCAAAAATAGTTATGTACAGGGTGTTAATAAAAAACTTTACACACTTTGGTAGGTGATAGTAGAGATCATAACAAGAAAAAAAATCTAATACACTGAGGTGCAATACTCTTTGGTTTTCTAGGTATGTAACTTTAAAATTTTTATTTACACCTTTAAAGTTGAATGCGACATCGAATTATCTAAATGAACACGATAAAAAAAAATAATAATCGCAAAGTACAATACAACAACAACATTACTATTTAAGCTAGCTTATTTTCGCAATGGTTCAATTTACATGTGTGAAATACGCCGATATGCATTTATGTTATGGCAAAGCTTGTCGAAATTCGCGTGAAGCCAGACGAATTTACCAGCAGAGATATCCTTTGAAGCACATTCCATCTCATCCAATTTTTCAAGAAGTCGACCGAAGAGAAATAGGATGCTTTAAACCGCCAAAATCAGACAGTGGCAAACTTCGTACAGTCCGTACACCGAACATCGAAGAGATTGTTTTGCAAGCTGTAGATAATAATCCCCACGTGAGTACCAGGCCAATAAGTTTACTTTGTTTATAAGAGCAAGGACGACAGTTTTAACATCTATTACGATAACTTTAGAGTGCGCTAAATGCGTTGTTTTTTGTAAAGTTTTTTTGTTAAAGCCGTATCTCGAAAACCAAAGAGTGTTGGACCTCAGTGTGTTAGATTTTTTTTCTTGTTATGATCTCCACTATCACCTACCAAAGTGTGTAAAGTTTTTTTATTAACACCCTGTATATTAACACTAAGGGTGCATACAGTTTGTAGTAAATGGAGGAATTCTCATCCCATTTTATTATTTTAATGAATACATTTCCGATAAAAAATGTAATATACAATTTTTTATTTCGACGTATTGAAAATTAAAAATTCCTTATGTTTATTTTATTTTTGACATTAGATCTATTGTAAAGTTATCATTAACACTAAGTACATAACATTTTTCAAGTCACTTGAAAACCGTCATGATGAAAACAACAAAAGCCCTGCAAAAAGGAAATACCTAGATACGAGATTTTCAAATTAAATATTTATTTTTTTTTTGCTGTTAATATTTCAAGATGTTTCTCAGTTTTTGATTTTTTACAGGTTGTTCAAGATTTATATTTAATTTTTTTTTTTTTTTGACTATATGAACTATATGAATATAATTATTATGTTGCCCTGATGATGTCACTTGTAACAGAGAATGAAACTTTGGTAACTAACGTTGAATTGACGGGGTTCCCCCAGCCCAGATACAAAGAAACAATGTTAGTTTTACAATTCTTGTATTGTATTACATACTACGTAAAGAAAAACAGAAGGTAGAAAACATTAAATTAAAAAATGAAGTGCCTATTTAGAATTTATTATTTATGTGGTTTGGATCGTATATACAGAATGGCAGATGAAAAACTAACGAAAAGGAAGAAACGGAAAATGAAGAACGTGAAAGGAGGATATAAAAGAAACAGCACATGAAAAAGGAGAAGCATAGGAAGACATACGAAAGGCAGCTGAAACCAGAAAAATATAGCCAGAAATTTATAAGTTATGAAAAACTCAACTTTGACAATCTTACACTGTATGGTAGAAAGACCTAAGATTAACGAAGTTAAAAAATAAGTAAAGAGTGAACGAGAAAATAATTATGAAGTAGTTCACGTGGCAAAAAAACTGTCTTATATATCCATTAGGAACACCCAAAAAGATGGTGATGGAGATAGAACATGTATCCTAGAAAGAAAAATACTTGATACTAAAAAAACAAATCAAAAGATCTAATATGAGAAGAAGAAAATGTCACGGGATTTTCATTTCACAGAGTCTAGCCCAGGGCTGTCCAGGCTGGAGACGTTTACGGGCCACTACAAATTACGACATGGACTGGCGGGCCGTAGAAACTAAATATTATCAGTCTTCAATTGTAGTGAGTTGGGGTAAGATCGACCGCGGGGCAAGTTCGAACGATGCCTGTAGAAACTGCGCATGTGCCGCGTTCGCTGTTCCTATTAGGTAGTTTCCAAGACGTCAGATTTGATCACGTGTCCAGCTGGTTAGCGAGTCGTTGAAGCTTATGAATTTATATAAATTTGTTTGAGTTCGATCTTACCCCAACTAATCGAAAATGCGTTCGATCTTACCCCAACTCACCTTATAGGAAAAATAAAGAAATTCTGGGGATATTATTTATACAAATAAGCAATATTTGCCAAATGCAATGCGTGAAGAAGTGACTTATCCGACAGTGACGATCTGTATTTAGATTTTATAAAATTCATTCACATAGATATGTACTGCCTATCATCGAAGCCAAAATTGCTTAGTTTGGGAAAACGAACACCGAGGTGCTTAAAAAAATCTAACCCAATTTCAATTCTGCTCTTGTAAAAGGGGTCGGATTGAAGGTCACATAGCTCCAATTGATAGCCAGTCCTTACGTTTTCAATAGCAATCATTAATGGTTGAGTAAACAGTGACAAATCGTTCTCTAATTCCTTAAAATCTACAAATCGCTGCTCAAACTCAAAAATTATCTCGGTCAATGTACTTAATGTGATCGGAAAAGTTGGCTCCTTCGAAATTTCCCATCTCAGTGTAATGTTCTTTGCAACAATAAGAGAAAGACCCATGTTTCTGCAAAATCTATGAATAGATATTCCATTCATTATTTGGGTTGCCAAAAAATGAACAAAATTATAAAAAATATATTGTTAACTTGTTTCTTTTGTATTGCGACACGATTTTTAATATGCAAAACTAAAGATTAAAATCGCTTCGCGAAATATATATATATATATATAAAAAATAAATTCTTCTGGAGTTAATTTAAATTTAATTGCGGCGAATTTTTTAAACTTATGTAAGGAAATAAAATAAAGTATGAAAACTAATGATTTCATACTGGCAACATCCCTCAAAAAATAAATATTACTTCCCTAGTAACACAACAAAAATGTTGTTTTCTATGAATACAATTTAATTTTTTTTAAATAAATAATTATCGTGTTGTATTAAATATTACCATATGTTTATTATTATTAATTCTTATAAACGGCTGTTTAAAAGTAACACAAAAAATAACAAAACAACACAGTATTTTAAAACAAATTCCTTGACGATAATCTGAACTTCATTCTATAATCGAATTTATTTTAAAATAAATATGTATATAAAAATAAAGATTGTTTAGTTATTTATATTTCCCTGTTGATAAATCTTTATAAAAAAAAAGTAGCAAAAATTTTCCCCAGGTGAGGCTCGAACTCACAACCCCGGCATTGCTCACGACTACTGCCTTATAAGTACCGTGCGCTAACCAATTGCGCCACTGGGGACACGTCATGCTAACTTTTAAAGATTCTATGTATACAAAAACACTAAATTACTATACTTAAAGTTTATTTTTTAAATGAAGTATTCACACATGTTTAAATACTGCACGCCATTGTAAATTTGTTTAATTTATAACGCCGATAAACACTTTACATCTAGAGATAGGCAAAAATATAAGCACTGGTGTTAATAATTGTCATACACAGTGCTAATATTAAAGAAAGTATAATTTTGCATACGCTTAACGTTGAACTTTTTTCATGATTAATTTTTAACTAATATAACTAGACATTATATGACCAATTTTCAGTGGGGCGGTTTTTCGTATATATTGATCGTCCAAACGGGTTAAGCTATCATTTAAGGCAGGGCATTGAAGGTCATGGGCAAAGCAATGCACCGTGGCCCCTACTGACCCATTACGGGAATAAAAGGTTCAATAAAATTAAATATTTACATTTTTTGGTACTTTTAACAAAATCATCATCTTGAAAAACAAAAACGTATCAAACTTAAAATGATAATCAGTCGGTAAACCGTACAGTAGGAATTTTTCATCAGCGACTAAGATTCTTAGCATAATGAAAGCCTTTGGCGTACGTATTAACAAGCTGCTCACACTACTGTTTAGCTCGTCAGAAGAAAAACGGATTTCTAATTCATGAATAAGATTCCGCCTATTTTGTCAGAATGGAGTAAAGATCAAAGGAATGTTTCCACCTTTCACTTTTGTTCTTAAATTCTTAAACATCTTTCCTCCTTGTTTATCTTATAATCCGAATCTGGATACATACTCCTGGCTTTCATTTCATATTCAATAAATTTTTCTTTAATTCCTTGAATTCTTTTTGAGTAGATCGTAATAAGTCTTTCCAATTCCTTTCGAAAAGTCTATATCGCTCACTTAGCTACATGTTTTTCAGTGTATATGTTACCGTGAATGATCGAAATTGGTCGACTGTCGATAATCACCGGTGATTGTCTACATGCACCAACAGTATCAGTGAAAGACCGTAATATATGCAAAATAATTGGAATTCGAACATTTACCGGTGATTATCAACAATAACAAAAGGATAGGAAAGAATGTTGACAAAAACTTTATTCCTTTAAGACAAAAAAAATAATAACAAATATTTAAAATTGAACAAATCATTGTAAAATAAAAAAGTATATTCTTCCTTTTAAAAATTAAAGCGGTAACCGATTAAACATGCAAGTCATGTTTGTAAAAATAAATATTAGACATGTGTTCCATAAATAAATATTTTTATTTATTACAACAGGGTAAACATCCGTGACATTTACTGTTGCAAAGAATACCAACATTTTTGCAACTACATTTCCCAGTTGAGCATTTCTTTTTGCAATTACACCTTGTGAATCCTTGTCCTTCACTTCTAGAAAGAGCACTTGATGTTTGTCGTAGTGAAATTTCCTCGTCTGAAATGTCATCTAGTGACAACAGATTTTCTTTGCAAATGGAAAATTGATTTCTAGTATACAGTTGTTTTAGTGTTCCTAATTTAGTACCCTAATTATAAAATTCATTTTCACTTACATCGATAACTACGGCCAATATATTTCGGGGATCAGTGCGGCCAAGATCAACGTCTGGAATTTCCAATCTTACTGTATTTCCAATGTGCGCGGGGGATATCGTTTATTAGATGTGCACATCATTTTTTCTGCCTGACTTTGCAAGTTTTCTTTTGCCTGTGATCTTTTCATCAAAGTATTCTCTTTCCTTGTATTTAAGATTTCAATATTGGGATTCTCTTCCTGAATATCATTTTCTTTGGATGTGCCGATCATTCTGTCCGAAGGAAACCTTGTTTCGAATTGGAAAACACTATTTTGATGGGAGCAATTGACAGGTTCTTCAACGCTGCTAATAATTGCTTCAAGCTGTTCTTCAGTTTCAATGCCGTCAAGATGAGCTCGAGAGAGAGAAGACGTTAATAATCCCCGTTTTGCAATACTTCCAAACATGGCTTCGTATGGCGTCTGTTGAATACCTTCATGAAATGTTGTGTTTTTTGAAAAGTGAACAAATCGCAACCCTTCACACCATTTACTTGTATCATTGTCCTCCAGCCATGCATATTTTGTATATCTTGGTTAGCTCTCTCAACTGACCCCTGCGACTGACTGTGGCGTGGTTTACCATGTATAATTTTCACATCCTTCCATATTGAACACAACTTGAACATACTGGGCGCCCCAAATGTAAGAAAAATGTTTAGTAGATGGTAAGCCACTTCTTCAGCTGTCTTACTCTTCAGGGGTTTTAATTGGATATATTTTGTTAAGTGATCTTGGTATACCATTATAAATTTATAGCCACTGTCATTGTGCGACTGCATGTCAATAAAGTCGACTTGACATCTTGAATTTAGCTCGAAAGAAATAATAGGTTTTACTACAATACCCTTTTTGGGAGCACTGGGTTTCATCTGACATTGTTTGCATAAATTTAAAAATAACATCACTACTTCGTAAGTTATTTTTTTATATTTGAGTTGCAGTTCCTTCAGCATTCGAGTTCTTCCTCCATGTCCAGTTCTAATATTAACTTCAAATAATACGTCAAATATTTCCTCGTTGGTAACATAATACTTGATGTTTGTTTCGTTAGCTTTCAAAGGTACAATAAGCTTATTTTCATCCAGTACCATCAAACCATCAAAACTTTAAACGACGGTAGTCCAAAGGTTGCTTGGCTGTAGTTTCTCTTTCGCTTTAATAATTTCATTTAACACGTTTAAATACTCAAGAAAAAACAGTTATCTTCTCGTTTTGAATTCACTAATGCATTGAACTTTTCATTGTTCACGAATCACAAAATTAGTCATTGTCTCTCGCGCGTAAAAAAAAACAAGCTAGTGCACGTTAAACGTAAACAATAGAATTAAGTTTGGAACATGATTAGCGCGATGAAAGCGCAAGCGTGGTCATCAATGAAGATCAGAATTTTCTCTTTTCAAAAATATAAATGTCATGTTTTCTGCTTATTAGCAGCAGATGAAAAAAAAAATTAAGGTCATCTACGTATAGTGCCGCCATCTTGAACATTTTAAAATTACAACGTAGGTCTCGTGTTAGATCATTGGAGAGCTGACTTTTCTTTTTTCAAAAATAAAAGCGTCATGATCTTACATGAGGAAAATGTTGACAAAACACCAAAAGTAACATAATTTATAGCATCAATTTACTTTTTAAGAACAAAAAAGAACGGAGAGCAGTAACTTAACAAATGATATTTAATGAACGCAAACATGAAAAAAACTAAAAACAAAAAAGAAAATTATTAAAAAGATTTGCAAAAAATAACTAAACACGTATCGTGTTCCCCGACCTAAATGTCATCGGCTGTAACGCTTCTAATGGCATTTTGAATACATTTATTGCGAACTGCCACAATTTCATTACGAATGCATTTTTTTTTTTTTTAATTCTTCATACCTCTGGGTCTATTTACATAAAATCGACTTTTTAAAAAAACTTTATAAATAAACTGTAGCAGAAATAAATCCGGTGATCTCTGTGGCCAGTCAATGAAGAGAAGGCTACATCCAAATTCTCTTTTAATACTCAAGTGTAATGCGGAGGTGCATACGTAGTTCTGTAGAAAGTATATCTCATGACTTGGAAATAATTCATTTCTTTAAAACACAACGTGTTGTTGGACGAGTTCAAGATATTATTGGCCAGTGTTCTATAAAAAATAGACCAACCACATGATTTCTAACGATACAAGCCATAAAGTTTCTCTAGGTGCTGAGTATGATATTTTTCTATNTTAGATCATTGGAGAGCTGACTTTTCTTTTTTCAAAAATAAAAGCGTCATGATCTTACATGAGGAAAATGTTGACAAAACACCAAAAGTAACATAATTTATAGCATCAATTTACTTTTTAAAAACAAAAAAGAACGGAGAGCAGTAACTTAACAAATGATGTTTAATGAACGCAAACATGAAAAAAACTAAAAACAAAAAAGAAAATTATTAAAAAGATTTGCAAAAAATAACTAAACACGTATCGTGTTCCCCGACCTAAATGTCACCGGCTGTAACGCTTCTAATGGCATTTTGAATACATTTATTGCGAACTGCCACAATTTCATTACGAATGCATTTTTTTTTAATTCTTCATACCTCTGGGTCTATTTACATAAAATCGACTTTTTAAAAAAACTTTATAAATAAACTGTAGGAGAAATAAATCCGGTGATCTCTGTGGCCAGTCAATGAAGAGAAGGCTACATCCAAATTCTCTTTTAATACTCAAGTGTAATGCGGAGGTGCATACGTAGTTCTGTAGAAAGTATATCTCATGACTTGGAAATAATTCATTTCTTTAAAACACAACGTGTTGTTGGACGAGTTCAAGATATTATTGGCCAGTGTTCTATAAAAAATAGACCAACCACATGATTTCTAACGATACAAGCCATAAAGTTTCTCTAGGTGCTGAGTATGATATTTTTCTATCTAATGCAGATTAGATTGAGACATGGAATTATGCCTCTTTTGGCATAATGTTACTTCGTTAGAGAATACTTGGCAATTAAAATAAATCCTTTCTATTTCTTCTGAAATTCTTTAAAAAAATTCTTCAAAAGAATATATTATGGCACTTTCTTATTACCAGTTTCACAGAATTTCCTCAACATTATTTGTTGTACAACGGTCCTTGAATATTGTACAACGGTGAATTGGCCGAACATAATTGAAATTTTCTAAATCTTTTTCTTATTTAAGAAAATGGGCAAAAATAACACACAAATTCAAGTAGTTTACAAAAACCATACATATTTTTTATTTGCTGCAAAATACGCACGGCATATTCCAATTTGAGACCCCGAAAGGTCTGTACAAAATAATAACACATATTCCTAAGGCCAAAATAGAACGATTTAGCCCAACTTACCTCTATTGCTTCCTTTAGCCGCTAGAGGGATACAAATTTCCTGAAAAGAAACTGTTTTTTCGAGAAAACTTTATAACGCTTTTCGCGATTGGGACCAAATTTGGTATGTGGATTTGTACTGAAAGAAAGCATTATTTGGCATGTTATTTTCTCTTCTGCCTGTTTTGTAAGTGGTCAAAAAATGGTCATCCACATCTTAAGAAGCTCATACTTTTTTTGTTATTTGATGAATA
>JAFFZR010001031.1:0-16277 GCA_018397195.1 Lethrus apterus
ATTTTCCCGTCTCTGATTCGTTCCACGCGAATTATGCTTCAATTTACCGCGATTTTACCAAAAAATTGCATTTATTTCTGCATGTGCAATCGCAAGCGTTTTCAGAGGTCAAATGAACGTTTATTGCTAAAATACAATTTCGGTCCGTAAACTCGTTCGAAACGTAAAGTACGCGGAACGAAGACGCTTATTTTCGAAAGACATAGCGTCGCGTCGGGACGGTTCGGTTGCGGCGGCATATCGCGACGAACAAATGCAAAATTTTTTGCAAAAAAAAATCAAATAAACCCCACGTGTGCCATACTGTTGAAAAGAGGAGAAAATTTTCCATCGAATAATCGCGTCACAAGGGCACCTTACCATTTGAAAAAAAAAGTTGTTAAATTTTCTGGAAAATGTAAAAATGCATTTGAAGCGAAAATGGAAATTTTCAATTGATTTTCTCGTCTCTGATTCGTTCCACGCGAATTATGCCTCAATTTATCGAGATTTTACCAAAAAAAAAACTGTATTTATTTCCGCATGTGCAATTGAAAGCGTTTTCAGAGGTCAAAGTGAACGTTTATTGCGCTGCGAAAATACAATTTCGGTACGTAAACTCATTCGAAACGTAAAGTACGCAGACCGAAGACGCTTATTTTCGAAAGACATGGCGTCGGGACAGTTCGGTTGCGTCGCGACGAATTTTTGAAGGCTAAAATGACGGAAGTGTGCGGCGACTCGCACTGTCGCTACCTATTGTCGTGTACCATTACTATTGAGTTTTCAAAAGTCCGTTTGCGCGTTAATTCCAGCTTTAATTTGGAATTTCCGACCGGAAAACCGTTCGGAATGCAAAGTATGACGAAAAAAAGCGCATTCGAATTCAACGTTGTGTCAAAATTTCAATCCAAACATTTACAATCAAGAATTCCATACTAATCTTAGTTTGTAATCATCGTACACTAACAGTGCCATTATGACCGGACTGTGCAAATATGTACGCTCGAAAATGGCATGTAAACTAAATAATTGCTCAGCGACACGAACGCCGCCGCGCCAATCATTCCATAACGAAGAAACACTCGCAATTAAAATACTTTAAACGCGGAAAAGAAAACGAAACACCTACCGAGAAAATTTCGTTCATTGGAAAAAGCTTAATTTAAAAAAAAAATTAAGCTAATCCCCAATTGCAACAAGAAGGCTTAAATTAGTTTAAGCTAGACGCACGAAGAAAATAAAATACCGCAAAATACCGACTTGTTAATGGACGAAGCGAAAAACACGGAACAAAAAGTTTCACGGGATTTCTGGTAAATCTGGCTTCGAGCTTAGAAAATAGCCGCACATTCGAATTTATGTGGAGCGTAATTTCGCGACGAGCGTATTAATTGTCTCCGTCATGAAGTAAAATCGAATTCGGTTTTGAATAAAATCATATAGAAACGGCGCGAAGTGGATGCAAATTGCAAATTGCAATTTACACTAGTTTACAGCCATTTTGTGCACTAGGTGCCACTATATTTTTCTTGTGTACTTTGGCCCTCCAAACTCCAAAATTGCATTAATTTTTTTTTGTATGGGTACGTTTTCGAGATATGAATTTTTTAAAGTTTTTTTTGGTTTTTTTCGGAGGTAGTTTGACTATTTGAAGCATATCTCGAGTTAGGAACGACCAATCTCGCCGTTCGGCACATCAAATTAAACATAATCGAATCACCAATAAATGTTACTAATATTGTTTTCCAGTCGCTTCAGTAGTTTCAGTGCAATGGGCCATCATATGACATTAAAAAAATTTTTTTGTCCCAAATGTAAATCGACAATTCAATCTATCGCCGAGGAAAGGTATAAATCGTGGAAATATACCCAGTTTCTTATTTTTTACGTAGAGTTTGCACTTTTACGAAGAGAAAAAGGTATTTAGAATGAAAATCTATGTAAAAATGCCGAAGTTATGATCAATTATATGTGAAAGCACCAGAATTCAATTTTTTCTCAATTTTTGTATTTTTTCCTTATTTATAGCGTATAATGCAGTTTTATTCATTCCATTTATTTTCATAGTACTATTTCAATATAATATGAGATTATTAGACATAATTTTGGCTCCTGTTTTTTCTTCTGTTTATTTTGGAATCCGTTTTTCATATGAGGCACCAGATATAATCTCCCATCATTCCCTGATCCCAAAATTCTTGGTAGCACCGCTCAGTATCTTTATTTCTCGGTGGAACCTCTCACCATGATCGTCATTAAAGACACCGAGATTCTCCGGGAAAAAGATAATTACATGTCATTCATTTTTTTTTTATTTTTCCAACAGGCGTAAATATGTCTCTGAAGATTCATTTTCTGCATTCTCACTCTCACTCAAAATTAATGCAATTTTCGAGTTTGGATCTAAAAGGCCCCGCCGAAAATTATATGCCTGATCGGTATGACCTTGAAAGATTCGAAACTGTTAACATCTGACACAAGACAACGGACACTTTTGAGATAAAGAAAGGGGTACGTCAAGGAGATGCATTATCAGCATTGTTATTTATAACAATCGTTATATAATATAATAAAAACGGTGAAGGACATAGGAACGATCGACAAGAAATCAGTGCAGGTAATCGCATATGCTGACAATCTGGCGATGATATCAAGAAAAAAAGTGAGTTGAAGAAAGAGTTGCCAACTTTCTCCTCCTAGATTTAGAGGTTTCATTAGTGTTTAGGGGTGTTTTAGGGGCGTTAAGTAGTTCTCGACTTAATGTATTCATAATGTACTCCTTTTAAATTTCAACCTATAAAAAATAAAATCGTTCTTTTGAATTTCAATTACGGAGCGAATCCAACCCATACCACCCCGTATTTTTTAGTCGCAAACTGTAAAGTTTGACGGTATTTTAGGGATTTTTGAAAGTTCTGTTTTGGATAAATTGTTTGAGTATGTTGGTGACATTATCAAATGGTACGATGGCGTCTTCGCCTCTAGAACCGGGCCTGTCGATAATTAATTTGTTGAAACATTTAAATATTTAGTAACAAACAGAAAGAATGGAAGAAATTGTTCGAGACAAATACAGAAGGAACATAAAGCATTTCACTCAAATAAAAAATGTTTAAAGACAAAAAGCTTAGCAAGAATGCTAAACTCAGGATCACAGCGGAAACAGTCGATTTAACGCGGAATGAGGAAGAGCAACTAAAAGTATTTGAAAGAAAAATCATTAAAATTTACGTGGCCAGAAAAATTTAATGATAATGAAATAAGACCATTGATGATTAAAGAAATTGAAGAAATACTGAAATGGGAAAATATAGTAAGAATATGTAAAGTAAGCTGAATAAGATGGTACGGTCTTATACAAAGAAAGGAAAAGGAGGAAGTAATAAAAATAATAACGAAGTGGAAGCCAATAGATGGAAGACCAAGAGGAAGGCGAAAAATAACGTGGATAGAATAAGTAGAGGATATACATATACAGCCTGTTCACGGGAACATTCTACAATAGCAAACTTTTTTATTTAAAGAGATACAAACTTGGTTAAATCGACAAAGTTTAAGTACCTTGTAATGCGCATTTCGCGCAATAAATTATAAAACAAAAGAACATCGCGTTGCTAAGATACAAGCATAAAGATTAATTTTTTAAATTGAACACCCTGTATATTTTTATATTTTTAAGTTGCTCTGGTTGCCTGCTATAATTAAATATAAGACAATTTTTCTCTAGGATCGCTAGTTAAGGAACAATAATTTCTTGCATTCTGGGTGTTCACGAATTATTCTACAATAGCTAACTTTTTTATTTAAAGAGATACAAAGTTGGTTAAATGGACAAAGTTTAAGTACCTTGCAATGCGCAATAAATTATAAAACAAAAGAACATCGCGTTGCTAAGATACAAGCATTACGATTATTTTTTAAATTGAACAGCCTGTATATTTTTAAGTTGTTCTGGTTGCCTGCTATAATTAATTATAAAACAATTTTTCTCTAGGATCGCTAGTTAAGGAGTCAAAAAAAAGTAATAAAATAAATTAATGTTTTTGAAAAATTGTAACACCTTCATCCATTCGCGTCTTCAATTGTTCTATAAAATTTATAAAAACTAAGAAATTTGCAAACCGAAAATTACGAAATATATCAAAACCTAGTGTATACGGATTATTTTTTCCTGTCGATAAATTATTAATTAAATTTGACGCGTCACGTCGTCATTGAGAAACGAAACATTTAGATTCTTTTTCGTTATTAAATTAATCGAAAATATCAAAAAACAAATTCATTTTTCATAAAACTAACTGTACCTTGTGCATTTAATTAGTTTCAATTTTCGGCTCGGACTGACGCTTCCAACTTTTTTTTTTTTTGTCGAACGTAATAAACGAGCGTAATTACGTGGCGGTCGCCGCGCCGCCGTTTCGAGAAAAAAATACAATTAATTCGACAGAACGGAACGTAGCAGATGAATTAAATAAGTAAAATTTGTTTAAGATTTCAAGCGAAACGCAAACTGTAATTAAAAAACGAACTCGAAGAATGCTGCCCCGACGTTCATTAGGTGTTCGATTACGTTGTTGCTGACGAGTTAACGCTATTACCTCCGGTGAAAAGAATGCATATGTTGCGACATGGGGTTTTCTATTACTCGATTATCTTACGTATATGTAGCGCCTGTAAACAACACAATTCCATTTATGTCTTTTTAAGGTTTACCATCGGACGCGTCAGAATGCTTGCGTTTTCGTCGTATACCGTTTCAGAGTCGTTTTTCATGTATTGAACTGTACAGTTAAGATTTATTATTGAAGCGTGTAATACAGTAAAATTGACTATTAATGTTGATGCAACAAGTAAATGAAATTTAATTTAAATCTAGATGAAATTAAAATTTTCGAGTGAAAATGCATTTGACAACGTACAGGAGGCCAGTTTTTCATTCGCAATATGAAAAGATTTTAGCCACGTAATTAAATCACACTTGGGCAATTAACTAACCTCCAACAATCAAACTTGATGTAATTTTTCAGGTAATTAAGAAAATTAAAAAAAAAAATTATTAAATGTCCCAAAACTTTTTGTTAAAATTCAATTTTCATTTAGAAAATGAAGTACGCTAACTCGACGTGCACTGATCGACTCACACAGGAGCTGTACTGACGACGGGTGTAACCCAGAAACTAACGTTAATCTGCAGCTAGCCTTATGTTTGTATTTGTTTTTTTTTTTTATTTTTACGTCATAGATGTAGTAAAGAAGATGAAACAACGAAAAAGGAATGAATATGGACTGGCCAATATTTATTACTAGACGCGACCAAGAATACGACCAACTAAGAAATTTAAAAAAATCATATCTGAAATATTGATTTTTCGAAAGATTATATATTTTTTTAAAATTTATTTCCATGACAGACACAAACCTTTATACGTTTGTGTCTGTCAAGTTAATAATTAAAAAAAAAATAAAAATAAAAATGATTGGAATCAAAGTGAAACATAACGAATTATTTTAAATGTAAACCCACTCCGTCCGTTACACAACAACTCAATGAATACATACAGTTCTAAGAAGTTTTCAATAACATACTCTATTAATTTAATCAGATTTGGTATTCTAGTTAGAACATTCCTGGTATAATATGAGATCTTTTCAACAAAGTCGTGGCAACAGTAAGGACGATTGTTGTTCTCTGTATTGCTATGTAAAATTACACACACGTTTTGAAATTGAAGCCATAAAATAAATAAATTTTAGTGTTACTCATATCTGTTAAAGCAAATATTTATTTTATTTATATTAGTAATCGATAACTACTTTTGATAAATAAAACTTCAAATTTTTTGTTAATTCATATTTTTCTATTAAAACGTATTATTATTTAATACATAGTTCATATATTATCAATTGTCTTAGTAAGCATTGTTAATGAAAATTATCTATATTTAAGTGCAACAGTTGATTGATTAAATAAATAGAGAGTTTTCTCTGATATTGTTGTCACAATTTTTTCCCAAAAGGATTTCTTTTAATTTAAGGATCTAAGCATCTTTTCTTCAAATCTTTTCTGTGAAAACTTTACGAGTACTTGGAATAAATTTGTACAAAATTTGAATTTGTTGGGTTATTTTTTGTTATTACAACAACGTTTTTTATTTTTTTTCTTTGCATTTAGATTGCCCAATTTGTAATATAAATCAAAGGAATTTTTGATTTTTTCCCAACGTTGTTTTCTAGAACTTCGATCTTAAAGGTGCGATAAAATGGTGAATGAAAAGCAGAGCCTTTTTATGGGCAAGTCATCAGATAGGATCGTTTCATACATATTTCAAATATACCAACCACATCATCGCTTCATTCATCAATCTTTCTACTCTTACCCTTTATCTTCGATAATATTTCCAATTTCTTTATTCAAGTTGTCTTCCTAATTGAAACATCCTGAATGAGTTTTTCTACACCAGCCATAAATTTTATATAAAAAAAATCCCAAAACTGTGTAGAAGAAAATTTTTAAAAATCGTTAAAAGCATACAGAGAGTAATTTAAACATGTTCTCTAATCTGATCAGTCGAGAATTTACGTTGCTTTTAATCTGGATCTGGATATTGTGGTCATTTCATTATCATTTCAACCAAAAATTCTTAGAAGATCCTTTCAATCATCGTATCTTCATTCTGCCTTAACTAACTCTAAAGTAGAAGATGAACCTTGGACTTCATAGACCTTCTAAAAGGTTTTGAATTTTATCACGTGTTTTTAGATTTTGCAAATTTCAATTCGATGAAACTTGTTATAACCTTTTATTCCGAGAGTTATTTAAAAATGTTCACAGAAATTGGTGACCGTTTGGATGTCAAAGTTCAAAGTCAAATTTATTAATGTAAATGTTTTCCTTTTGAATAAAGGCGGCTTTCCACCAAACGAACTAGTCGAGTTTCTGTTTTGTTCGTGTTTTTCGACACACGGATAACACAAAATAAAACTCGAACTCGAGTCTTCGAGTCTTCAAAAAGTTTGTAAAAAGTTGCAGTTTTGTTTTTTTCGACACGAGTTTGTGTTGTGTTTTTGTTTTGTCTGTTTGGTGGAAAGCCGCCCTTAAGTTCCATATTTCTTCTTCGCTTCAGAAAAGTAGATATTTTCGATGATTTTGGCATTTTTTTGTGTCATAAAACTTTTTCAATTCATTCATTCATTCATTCATTTATTCAATTCTAAATTACAAATAACAACGATTTTAAACATATCAGTTTTTTTTACACAGAAAATTGCAAACCATTATCATAATTTCCTTCTATAAATATTTTACAATAAAGGATGAAACGTGGGTTGTAGTAAAAAATAATTTACTAGTTTATTTAAATTTTTTTAGCGTTGCTTATTTTTAATGTTGAGTCAAGTGTGGCCTATACATTAAATTCGTTGGGCGGTTGTCGTCCAGATAATTTTAAAATAGTCTAAATATTCATTCAATAAACAACAAACGACCGTGCGAACCAAACCACTAATATGTCACCATTGTTTTATTAGCGCATATTCAGCAAGGCGGCATTTTTTCCATAAGAAACACTAGACGTATTTCAATGTCGTAGTAACGTGCTACTCACATAACGGAAGCACGTAGCCATTCTTTATTGATAGCATTCAACAAATCGTAAATATGGTTACTATCGCAAACCAGCCTTTGTTGGAATTAATTTATAAACGAATTCTATGTGTGGCGTATGGTTAGTTTCTGGAACATCTGCTCTAAGTTTTAAATAATGGGGGGTGCGAAGCGTGCCAGACACGTGCACACCTGGACTCATCCGGAACTTGCAAATGTTTAACACCAAAATCATATAGTGCATATTTTAAGTGGATTATCCGGAAAATATATGGATTTTAAATTAGCCGACGATAACCACAAATTTGTTTGTTTGTGTCATGTTTAACTCAGGATTTATTTGGAACTTGATATCCCAGCAAATTTATATGGAATATGAAGGATTTATAACACAGTATAGAATTGGTTGGAAAAGACATCAAAAACTTTGAGAAGATCGAAAATGTTTTGTTCTATAAATGAAACGAACCATTTTCTTTTATTTACAAATTTTGTAATTTTCTCCATGAAAAAGTCTACTAACTACTAAAGATTTTTACAGGTTTTGGGAATTACTAAAAATGGAAATGCTTTAAATATGACCTAATAATCTAGAAACATGCATGCCAGACGAAGATGATTTTTTTTATGACAAACAATCTGTAACTTTGACTCATTCAATGGAAGTTATTTGAAATTATGTTTCCGTCGCGAATGATTAACTTATGAATATTCAATTTGAATATTTCAAATTACAAAGTTTTCTTCCCGAGTATCGTGTTCACGCGGACTTATGTGACACGTAATTGTTGAATAGCATAGTTGTTAGTTTTCTTCGACATCATAACGTTTCAAACGCCTAAATTCTTAGTCATTTCAATGACTGTTTCCATTGAATGCCGAACGGTCGAATTATATTTTTTAAAAGATCTTTTGTTAAAAATTACTAAAATCTCGTAGATTGCATAGAAAAAATATCTCTCCTATCTTTACGAACATGTCTTGTTTTGAACACAAAAATTAGTTAAATTTTATATACCTAACAAAATATCCTTTATTTATACAGGTCACATTAGTGCGATATTCTCCGATATCTCCATTGTTATGCAAAATACAAAAAATATTTTAGGACAAATGTTTTTTGAATTTATGGTCTCTACCACCTAAAATTATTTTCTTTTATACGGAGTGTTTCGTTTGTGCGCAACCACATACCTTCTCAGGAAGGATGACAACGTACGAAAATTAAAAAATACATCAATATCTCGAAAATTATTAATTTTAACTACATATTGTTATGTTATTTTATATGCAAAATAGAAATAAATTAATTATGATTTATAAGAGAATTAATGTTGGCACTAATATGACGTTTCTGGTAACTTGGATTTTACTAAATATAAATATTAAATTATATAGAAATATAGAATGAGATTAAAACATATAGTTGTTAATTGCATTTTGTATACTTTGTAGAAGAATATTTTGATATTGATTAATAGTCAAATTCTATGAATAATTGTTTATAAAAATATTCAAATGTAAATAATATTACAAATGACACTTTGTCAATCTATGATATGTGATTTTATGGTGTAACCTGGGAACAAGTTGTTAAGTAAAAAAAAAAATATGAACGTTGATAGAAATCCATAAGAAGATTTTGATCAAAAATTGGTAATGTTATTATATGTAAAAGAAGAGTAATTAAACTACAGTATTCGATAAAAGGAGTTGAATATAAGAAACTTGATTAAAGAAGTCATAAAAGAAGAAAGTTGATAAAAATCAATAAGAAGATTTTGATCAAAAATTGGTAATGTTATTATATGTGAAAGAAGAGTAATTAAACTACAGTATTCGATAAAAGGAGTTGAATATAAGAAAGAAGAAGTCATAAAGAAGGAGTTAAAAGAAAACAAGAAAAAGAATTAAAAAAATTTGGCCGTAAAATATTACATTTTTTTTTCAATTGAAATATATTGTTAAAGTAATTATTAAATCATAATTATATATTAAAATTTGAAATTAAAAAAAAAAAATTTTTTAATTTTAATAAAAATAATGTTAATGTTTTAATTTTATTCAATTATTTTTCATATATATTACAAAATTTGTTTATTAATCATTTTAATTTGAATTTTCATCATTATAGTAAAGAATTTCATAATTGGCGTCCAACGTGAAGTTATCTTTATATTTTATATATAAAAAAAAAATCATAACATATAAAAGATTGGAAAACTGAACAATCGTGAGTATTTGAAAGAGAATCTAAATTACAAACCCTGAGTATAGATAAAATAAAAAATTAATAAAGATATCAGAAAATATCATATCAATATGTTGCTTATTCAAATTAATAGACAATTAAATTTTGTTTTCGACTAATGCATAAACATATAGCACTTCCATTTAAAAAAATTAAATTTTCCGCATTTCAATTATTTCCAAAAAAAAGAAGATTTATTAAGTATGTTGTGTTACATATCGAATTTCTAATGCTTTTACTATTATCACTAAAGATCCCTCTAGCGTTGCATAAAATTTCATGATCTTGCCGTATTTCGTTATTGAACTATAAGCGTTTTGCCGAAGACCGTCATCTGTCAAAATTTCCTCATAAATGCAAATATCTTAAAAACGAATAGACATAGACAACTATTATCTTATACAAACTTATATTAGAATTACCCAGGGAATTCAAAAATGTAATAATATAGAGGGTGTTCCATTTAAAATTTCAAAGTTGTATGTGATTGCTCACAAACAAAACACTCCGTATAAATGAAAATAATTTTAGGTGGTACAGACCATAAATTTAAAAAACTTTTGTCCTAAAATATTTTTTGCATTTTGCATAACAATGGAGATATCGGAGAATATCGCACTAATGTGACACCCTGTATATTTTAATTTAAAAATTAGTTTATTTATCTAAGAGGCAGTTCACACACAACTTATAAAGTTGCTTATGTAAACAATAATAAAACGCGATAATTATGATTCAGAAAGCAAACACGAGCGTTATTAATCATCATTCGCATATTTAATCTCACTTTTTAATAATTTTAATCTACGTACACAGTCTTGTGTTGTAGAATAACGAATTTTTTACACACATGTGTAAATTGGGGACATATGGAACTTTTGGGATTCCATATCGGGTAAAGTCGCAAAGCATGCAAGGGAGACTCGAACATCCTTCCGCTTGTTCAGAATCCGTGAACGGAGGGTTAACAGTTAATAGAAGAGGTCGCGTGGCTAGTACTAACCAACACGCGCGATAGCACCTGGATACCCGCAACAAACGCCCGCATAAATTACCACACAACTTACCGGTTAAACAGAGACACTTTATTTTATTAACGCGTAATGCAAAAGTGCAACGCAGTTGATTTGCATATTTGCAGTTCTGCTTATTAACTATTTTATAATAATTGTTATTTTATCGACGTTCGAAGTTTTAATTATAATGCACAGTCTCTTCAAATTGAGCTTCGCTCGAGGAATGCAATTTACAAATTCCAAATCGTAACTTTTAACGGAAGCATAAACATTTAATATGAATGAAATTTTTATTAAAGTTTTGCATGGAATTTTCAAGATTATACGCAAATATACCATTAGAGGAGTGTCTCGATGCTCTTGAATATAAATGAGCGTGCATTATGCAAACATCACGGTTTAAATTTAGTAACAATAAGAAGAAATGTCCGACACATACATATATAAAGTCGTTTAGATGTTCATTGATAAACATGTTTGAGAACCCTGAGTATAGTTCTGATAGAGATACGTTCTAAATTTATTATGTTTCCAATTAGTCTTTTTCACTTTCAACCATTTCAATATATTTAAAAAAATTTAGATTTACTAACAGGTAAGAAACCAATGACTAAATGCGTAATCATAAACGGTGACAAAATAAACACAAAATTTTACGATCAAAGTGACGAACACCTCGTCATATTTTATCCGTTTTAATAACATAAATTTAAAAATCGTTTGTTTGTATTTTAAATGTTTAATTTAATTCGATGCACGGTCTCATTATGCAATTATTTTTAATACAAATGTAAAAATCTGGCCGTAGATATACGGGGTGATTATAAATGACTGAAGTTACGTAATCACTTATTTTACTAATTTGCTGCTTTTACAAATCGTAGTGAATAGCTGATCTCAGTTCTGCCAACGTAATAGTTACTTTTCTCAACATGCTTTACGGTAAGATAGATAAATGTTTATTTTTGTTCTACAAATGAATGAATTTTCTTTTATTTAGTTTTAGTTTAATTTTAGTTTGTAATTTTCTCCATGAAAAAGATTTTTTACAAGTTTTGGAAAATAATAGAAATCATAGTGAATAGCTAATGACATTTCCCCCAACATAATAGTTACTTTTCTCAATCTGTTTCACCGTAACCTAATTCTCAATATTGTTTGTTGAAAATAATTATTTTTTACCGTGAGTTTAGGCAGTCGAAAAGACAAAATTATTTAACTTCATTCATTTATAATCACCACGTATTTATACACGATTATTTGAGATAATCGTAACCATCGTAGTGTTTATGTGTTGAGTCATTGGTTTTCGAGTAATTACACACCTTCGAAATTTGTCGGAAAAGAAAATTATTATCAGTGATGTTTACGAAGAAACTCGTCCTATTGAATTACCATACACTGGTAAATCATTGTTTAAATTCTGACCTAAAAGTACCATTAAGTTGTTCAAAAGTTTTGTGGGTTTTTAACACCCACGCCTTTGGTGCACAAACTGTATCCAAATATTTTTTATTTGAATTATCGTTTTATTCTCGCGCTTCCAACCAATAAAATAAAATGTGATAAAAATTTTATTACTACATACAAATATTAAAAAATATAAATACGTGTTTTGAGATCTTATTTTATGAAATTTGACGCAACAAATTATAGAATATCCTATAAAACCCTAATGCGTCCCATAGGAAAAACAACCTTCAGGTTTTCTCTTATACAGTCCGTTCTACAAAACGGACCCGAGACTATAGCGGTTTCAATTGTGATTCAATCACCAACAAACCATATATATTATTAAATGGGACAGTCTTAGCTACAACTTGGCGAAAAAAATTCTTTATTAAACACCTTCATTTATTTGTTATGACGTCATCGCCATTTTTTTTAAATGACAACCTATATTTTTTATGTTTTATTTCGTTATGATTTTTAATTCTGTTTTCAACGGTATACAAATTTAAATAGGTTGCATAAGAAAAAAATCAAGAAAAACGGTCTTACAATTTTAATAGAAAGATGAATGAAATGAACAAATTAATCCAACTAATCCATGGTACGGGAAAATGTTACTAAGAAAAGTCGTTCATAATAAGAAATTGTGGCCCTATACAAAATTTCAGAAAGATCTACCTATTTTGATCAAATCGTCTTATTTTGTTTAATCAAAATTAAAAGCTGTTAGAATTAGAGTATGTTAGTTCTAAGGATCAATTAGCTGATATATTTACGAAGCCATTAGCAAAACAGCAGTTTTGTTATTTAATAGGAAAATTATGTATTTTGGGAAATTCAAATTAAGTGGGAGTGTTAAAGAGCCATGTGGTATTTTGAATTTAAGGGTTTGTTTTTGTCACTCATCTACTTGTGCGGCCTAATATATATTGAGTTGACAGTTTCTTAGAAATGTATACGAGAGACTGCTTAAGTGTAGGCACTCAATAGATTTTTGCTTTTGTTAATAGATTTATGTGATTTGCCACACAACAAGTATTTCGTAAATATGGTAACTTGCAAGCAAGTTTAGGGTAAGTTAGTCAGTTGAGTTCTATCGTTAGATCGGTACACAGGGAACTGCGTTCCTTTATTTTTAGTTCGTAATTTTATGTTAACACTTAATGTCTTTATTTTAATAAAGTCACATTGGTTTTGCTATGGAGTTGTTGAATCATTTATTTATTCCTTAGATAAATATTCAACACGGAGGACGTTTGTTACTCGAACTTTGAGACTTGATAGTTTTCGTTTGTAATATTTTGGTGTGAAAATTGTTCTCCTGCAAAATTTAAAAATGTGACTTAATACTTTTTGGCTCTGAGGTCCAGATAACAATTGATAAAGTTATGAGAACATAATTATTTTTTTCATAAATTACTTACTAGATATATAAGAAGATTTTTGAGTTTACAATTTTGTATAAATACAGTTTATTAAATCTAGTTAATATATCATGAAATAATTCTTTATAAAAAGTGACAAATTACAATCATTTTACATTTTTTAGTTCTTATTGGTTGATTATTGAGGAATAAAAGATAAGTATAATGAACATTTCTCAAAGGCTGTGAGTAATGATGTTTGTTGTTCATGTGCTGTGAGTCACAGCACATAAACAATATCGTAGTTAATAAATTTGAAAGAAAATTTCTAAACGATCAGTCGACATAGCTACAACATGCTTCAAGTTATTGTTGCGTTGATAAAACTTACAAAAATGTGTTGCTTTTTGTCATTCGATTTTCTAGGAAAGATTTTTAGAAATAAAAACTAAAAATGTTTGATAAATGATCCACACTAGGGTATTGTCAAAAACATGCACCAAATTTAAAATGTACCCTTATTAAAGGTCTCATAATTTTAATTATGAATCTTTATTTCTTCTAAATACTTTCATATTTAATAATATGTTATTTAAATGTTTATAATTGCAGTTCGGTAGTTTGGAAGTATGACATTTTATATAAACAATGTTTATAACAACGTTTTTAAAAACATGTAGTGTAAGAAATACTTACTCGTCTTGTAAGTTCATGCTATGTAATACGACGAATATTATGAGACTTATTATGGGCAGGCATTTTAAAATCGCAGCTAGTACGTTTGGATGGTCGTGTGGCATAAAAACCACAAAATATATGGCGAGTGACTTGAAGTAAGGTACCAGTTTTGGACCGACACTTTTGATCTGAAACAAAACAATTTTGTAATTGGAAGGTTTATACATAAAATTTGCATCGTACTCGCTCATTGCAAATGTACTGATTCTACATTTAGATATGTAATACGGAACAAAATATATTCTGAAGACTATGTTTTGTTCTATAAGATTAAAGTTTATTTTAAATATACAGGGCGTTATTGATTGCACGTTACAAAAACGGCAATTGGTGGCGATGAGACAAAAAATGTTTCTAATAAAACTAATTTAAATTTTGGTCAAAGTTTTCATTACTTCTCTGGGTTATAGATATTAACACCTAGGATGGAATAAATGTCATAACAGCCACAGATACCAGTTTGAATTCTGAGCGAGCTTGCGAGCGAGGATCTTAGACGTATAAGGCAATATTTTATAGGTTTCTGTGGATTGAGCCAGCAATTTAAAGCAATTAAATCCAAAAACTCGCTTTAAAAAAAGATTCAGTTGATCGCGTTTGCATTATACAGTAAGTTCATAATGAAAGGAACAAATTCAATAAAATTCTAACAAGTGATAGTAGGCAAAAATGCTCGGATACGTCGATTTTTATATTTGACTTGCCATTTTTTGACCTACACTACATCATATCACTTCCGGTTTGAGCGCGAAAGACAACAAGTCTGTTATTTTAAATGGAACACCTATATATTTTTACGGGTTTGCATAGACCACTAAATATGCCTTTCAGTAAACCCCCCATGTGTAGGTTTATTTTAAATAGTTTGTGAGATATTACAAGAAATACATAAATTAAATAAAAGAGATGAAAACAAATAATAACTAAGTGGAAAATAAAATGAAATTCACCTTAAAGTAAATGTTCAAACTGTTGCCCACCTACTTCATAACATTTCCGAAGCCGGGAAATTATGTCTTCTTGCACATTTTCCAAGTTATTAAACGAATCGCCTTACGTATCCGCTCTCCTAAATCATTTAAATTATTTGGCCTGTTTAAATAGACCTTGCATTTTAAATAATCCCATAGGAAAAAGTCTAATGGAGTTAAGTCGGGTGACCTAGCTGGCCACTCGATAGTTCCCCTCCTTCGCATTTAAATTAGTGATGGGCACAATCGAATGAATTCATTCGAATAATTCGATAGTTAAAATTAGTGATGGGCACAATCGAATGAATTCATTCGAATAATTCGATACTTAAAATCTCTCGATACAATCGATAGTTTAAGAAAATAGTATTCGTTAAAAAATAGTAGTCGTTAAAATTAGTACTCGATAAAAATAGTAGTCGATAAAAAATAGTAGTTGATAAAAAATAGTAGTCAATAAAAATAGTAGTCGATAAAAAATAGTATTCAAACCGAATAATTTTTACAATCGAATGATTTTACAATCGAGAATCGAGCCTATCGAGATATTTTACAATCGAATTGTTCATTTGAATACAGATTTTCGATTTTCGACACTCCAACAACCAATGGACAAATACATCTTTTGTACTGCCAAAGCTTTTATTAAATATTTGTAATTATTAATTAATTACTCTTTTAATTCGTTTTTTTTTTTTACTTGTACATATTTTATTTTATCTTATTCGACTGTTTTTGACAAGTGAGAGTTATTAATATTTAAAATTTTTCATTCGAAGTAGGCGATATAATAAATATATAAATATTATGTCGGAAAATTGTATTATATTCAAATGAATCACTCGATTATAAAACAGTAAAATCTCTCGTAAAATCATTTGATAGTAAAAGCATTCGATA
>JAFFZR010001033.1:0-15921 GCA_018397195.1 Lethrus apterus
CATTTAAAATTGCAAAGTTGTATGTGGTTGCGCACAAACGAAACACTCCGTATAAATGAAAATAATTTTACGTAGTAGAGACCATAAATCCAAACAACTTTCGTCTTACAATATTTTTTGTATTTTGCATAACAATGGAGATATCGAAGAATATCGCACTAATGTGACACCCTGTATATGGAGCCTTTTTCAAAATAATTTTAGTTAACAAAATGGATATCAAATTAATATTATTCTTTGTGACAGCAATCGCTTTGAGCAATTGCGCTCCATCCGATTTAACACGCAATGCTGAGAATAACATAAATTTATGTAGTGAATTTGTTAATGGGTAAGTGTGGTTATTACTTAAACTATACAATTAAATTATTTATACATACATTTTTATTGTTTTAGTACAAAATTACTTTATCATGAACATATTGAAGTTGGTGCGAAATTCTTGCAATATATAACATATGATGTTGTATATCCTACAGGAATACCAACCAATGATTTAATACACTGTATCTTGGTAAACAATATATTTATTTAAAATTTTGTCAATAAAGAATTGTTTTATAGGTTGAAGATCTTGCTAAAGATGGGACTGGTGGATATCCTGAAATAATAAGTGGTGGCGTGGGACAACGTTCAGTTTCTATCCGAATAAAATCACAATTTAACAAAGGATTAAATTTCAACGTTGATCTTTACGCCGATGTAGCACCATAGTTAATTGCTATTTACAACCTTGGATTTACACATAGTAACCACAATGAATAAACATTAAAGGCACGTTAATATATTATTTTTTCTTTAAATACCGCAAAATAAATGTAACTGAGTTAATATATTATATTATATTATTTTGATTTGCACAAATCCAGTCAAATGCAATGATTTAAATTCTTCAATATGACAAAAGTTTTCGTGCGACTTAACAGAAAAGAAACGAGTTGATTTTGTAATAAAAACAAAGTGAAATATCAATGTTAGGTTTCAGGCAAAATTGAGCTCCCCTATTGTCCAGAGCTTTCCAGAAGACTTCCGCTTACTGATCAGTTAACACGACCAGAGCTTTCTAGTTCGATAAGCATTTCATGTTATTCCCGTAGGTTCACAGAATTACAATGATAGACGTGATATAAACTCTATCAACCACCAAAAAATATTGCACTTTATTATTATAGAACTGTGCATATGAATAAAATAAAAGTAATTCATTTTCTGCCAAGAAAATTTATATAGGCAAGATTTTTCAATTTTATTCTACATTAAATAAATAATGATATAGAAACATAAAAATAAGTTTAAAAAAATACGTAGGAACTGCTCGACTTACCTGCATTTTCCCCTTTAAATACAAAGTAAAAATTAAATAATCCAATAATAAGAAATAAAGAAACAAATAAGTAAGGTAAGTATAGCAAGAAATAACAAAAAATAAAATAAATAAAAAAATACGTAAAAGCTCTTAGACTTTCCTTTAGCTCCATTTTCCCATTTAAATACAAAGTCGCAACATGTGATAAAGACTAAATTAAAATTGTAATTGAATTAAATTTTTAATGATTATTTGTTAAAACTGTATTTTCATCATTTATGTAGAGATTCTGAGTAAGCATTAAAATGCATAGAAGGCGTAAAATTACAACTTCCCGACCGGATTCATGTTAAAATGACATGAATGAACAAATCCCCTAAATCTTAACTTCAACTATTGATGACAACATCTACATAGTCCTCGATCTGCTTTATTCGTCGTTATACTTGCTTATATAATGAGATACTCAAGTTGAAGCGACGAACTCGAGTGTTCGTCACATAGAATTCCTTGTTGCACGTATAAATACATATGTACTCAATATTTTCATTCCTTTTTAGTGGACAATATTTTATTTTAAACACACATCGTTAAAATGTATATAATTTCCATGTATAATTAATTATTCAAACAAAATTAAAATAAATGTTTTATTAATATAATTGAAGTAAAAATTTTAAAATTATAAAATTTGTATTTTATGAAATTTCTTAACTGTTAAATTATAATAACTAGATATTTCATTAAAAATCCTGTATTATAAAATTTATCGTAAATATAATGCAAAAAATATCAGTTATTAAATGTTGTCATCCAGGCATTTAAGATATATTTTATTTGTGATCTTGCATTTACAACTGTTATTGGATCATTGGCATTACTAGCTCTTAAATCTAAGTGATGAGCTGCATTTGGTATGACAATGGCGTATGCTGAAGTAGATGACTGCAAAAACCCACCAGGGGACCACGGGTCCAAAAGACCGTTTGTAAATATTATGTTCGTATACAATGCATTACGACCTCCATATTCCAATATAGCCAAATCATCCCTGTCAACGCGTACGCCGAATTTTTTAAAACAATCCTGGGAAAATGTTGTAAAATTCCATGACGAATTTTCAAATATATCATTATTTTCCGAACACATCGGCATTACTAATTCGGTGCAAGCCTTCAATAATAAAAATTAATTTAGTTTTAATTAATAGTACATTGTATATTACCTGGAAGTTCCAAGCATTTTCATCAACATTTGCTGATGTTTCATTGTAATTTAAGCACTTTGTTTTCCCAGTGTAATTCGTATAAACTGATAAACCGTTTATTAAAGTTTTTAATAAAGCTTTGTCGGTGACATTACTAACAGATATCTTTTTACAAAATTCTTTTACAGGGTAAGCCGGTAAAGGGGATAAAAAATTTGTTTCATAAGGATAATTAACCATGCCTAAATTACCATAAACGTCATTTATCCATCCAATAAGGTTTTCAACATCATTTGATGTTTTCAAAGGTGTACAAAGTTTCCATGTTGATGACAACCAACTTTTTCCATCATCTGTTGAGGAAATATTTCTGAAAATTGAAAATTATTAAAATCATTTAAATATATATATATACCTTATAGTTTTCCAACTATTTTTCATATTTTGAACAGCATTAGATTCACAAGTAACCTGAAATACATTAGCAAGTATTTCGTTAAAAGCGTTACATTTTGTTAATCCGGTGAATTGATATATGGGGGCGGAAGATGCCAACGCCGCATCTACTGAACCTGGAAATTTTAATCGAATCCATGCAGCCAACATACCCCCATATGACCCTCCAAACGCTATTACAGGACATCTACGTCCCTTGTTTTTTACTTCAAATTGTTTTTGTAAAGAATCAATTAAATAAACATAATCTTCTAACGCTTGAGAGGATGTAAGGTATCCCAAATACGTTGGATTCGAGAATGATTTACTTCCAAAAGGTAATGTTTTTCCATAGTATCTAAAATAACATTTTATCAAAATATTATACATGAATTGATTAATTTACCTGTGCTCCGCAAAAACCACTACGGCGTTGTAAGTGGGCGCAATTTCCCAAAGAAATCCGGTGTTTTGAGCGAATACAGTGATATCACCTTCATTTCCGGTATAAAAAAATATAGGTCCGTCGATTTTCCAAAACGTGTCATTGATCAAATATCTCAATTTAAATGTTGCATTATTTGCAAAACTAAAATATGTATTGAAATATAACTTTTATTGTAATTTAATATCACCTGAAATGATCCACGGGCACAGTAATATATTCCGTCTGATATGTGTATGTGTCACATTTTACCGTAAACACAAGTGTAAATAGAAACAAGTAAATATACATATTAATGAAATTATATCGCTTGGGAACACGACGTGACACCGCTTCTCAAGTATGAAATGATTTATCATGAACTTTTGAACTGCGATAATAAATCTAAACTGAAAAAATAACATTCTTCCCAACACAACAAATATAACTTATTTACCTTACTATCTTCAATTAATTAAATAACAATATGTAGGTATTACAACACTCGGAAAACAATACAAATATATAACGTTAACTAACATTCTGCGTAAATAAAATTAATTCAACGCTCAGATTTAAAACTGAATAGAATATTTACAGACAGCTTTACAAACAAACTCGCCCGAATAAGTTCAATCAACGAAGCAATTATTATAATCGCAATTTTAACTCTCCAAACAGACACGTTTAAACGTCTTTAATTTCTTTTGAATACTACCACTACAGAAAAACTATATATTTTTCTGGAAAAATTTTTTTGCGAAAAACATGTTCTGGAAATGCATAACATGTAAAAATATTTGTTATATTCATATATTAAAAATTAGTATTTTGTCATTAAACGTGTAGGTTGCGACATCTATTACCTGAAAGTGAAACTAGTATTTTGTCATTAAACGTGAATGTTGCGACATCTATTACCTGAAAGTGAAACTAACGCAACCAGTGCCCAGCGAATGTATTATTATGAACCTCAACAACGATGTATAAATAATTATATGATTTGATATTAAGTTTGTTGTGCCCTTTTTAGGTATTATTTATGGACGTTAGAAAATTACTGTTTTGAGGAGTCGTCTCTAAAGATGCATATTTTTATCTATTTTTTAGTTGCGACCCCCTTTTTTAGACAAAATCTCACCCCTAATTTTTTTTAACAACATTAGCAAATACACGTTTAGTAATAAATTTACAAATTAAAACTCCAATCAATTTTACAATAACGTTTGCCCACCACCAGGAGCCATACACCACAGGTGTTTGTACCTCCCGTTGTACCTTGCGTTCTGAATTTGCGCCTCCCTTATATGCCCGTCCACTGCCTTCCATCTCTCCACCACCCTCCGTACTTCCCAAAGGCGACTACTTTCAAAACAGAAAATCGACTATATCTCAGAAACAGTTGAGTTACGGAACCATGTTCACTAAGATTCTTTTGTTTGTTTCCATCAGTACTATAATTGGGTAAAATATCCGACAACATTTTTTTAACACCCGGTATAAATTATATGAAAATTGAATTTGAGTTTTTTTTATGGATATATTTTATTAAATTTATTATATTACAGCTTTTCTAACTTTTTTTGCTAGTTAAAAATTTGAATTAAGCTATCAGCATCCAAGTAAAGAAACAAATTGTGGGATCATGTCCATGTCCCTGTGAATCCAGAAGCCAGACCCTATCCGCCCTCTCGTCAACACTGCGCACCGCTGCCCCATATGATTAAAGAAATCGTTTCTTCATTATTCGTTTTCTCATTTTTTATATTTAGCAAATTCAACATTATCTTTTGTTAATCTTGTGACACTAGTTTTTATCAAAACAAGAAAGCATACAAAAGTATAAATGTTACTCTAGAAAACCGTCCATACAAGCCGTACATACTACATCTATTTCAACTTGGCTCTAATTTCTTTTGCAACAAAACAATACCTTACCAACACCCAAAGTTAATTTAAATAAATAAATAATGTTATTGGAAGAAAACAAAATTCCAGTAATCTGCTAGCGAAACGCTCAAATCTTAATCCAATCATACGTTTGTAGTTTACGAGTTGTATCAGATCAACAACTTAACTGTAACGTCAGAAACTGTTTAATAGTGCTAGCTTGAAGCTAGCAAAACGAAGAATGTACTTATTGGTCAAGTCATAAACTATTACTAGATTCTGTTCGCATTTGTTAATTTTTATACCTTTTATATATTTATTTATTGTTGTAATTTAATGTTTAGATAAAAAGAATCATTGTCTATTGCTTCAATAATATAACCGCGTTGCTTGCTATTTGCAATATTTTTTTTTTTTTTTTAGTTCAAACCAATTGGTTGGAAAAATACCAACTACTAATTTTTCGTTATGAAATTTGATTATTGGGGTGCATTTTTTATGCTTATATCATAAATTATGCGTTTATGGAAAACTTAAATTAAACAACAATAATTTAAAAGATTAATTACTTTAAGTAAACTTATTTCTACATTTGATATTTACATAGTTATTATTGATTAGTAGATGAAATTATTACTGAAATGACATTCTTTATCAATTTAAGTTATAATACTACTAGTTATCACAAACAACAAAAAGCCCTTGCAGATATTCATCAAAACAAAATGCATAACCCATTATGTATATACCATAAAATAAAGACATTTTAAATTGATTTTTAAATTACCTGCATTAGAGCTTATTTATAGGAAGAGACACAACTCAATCAGCAGTTGTAACCCTGGTACATATGTAAGACATGCCAATTTAGTTTTTTTCAATATCCTTCCTAACATAAACAAAATAAACAAGAACTTTTGACATAACGTTTAAATTTTATGTGCTCTTTACGTACTTACATGTGATGTTACTATACACATTTCGTAAAAGCAGAAATACAAACATTTAACTTTGATACTATTTAAGCTCTTATATATTTTTTGGTATTAAATTTTTGTACAATAACATCACATTTGGAAATCCACCCTATAAAAAATCTATCAGTTACACAGAAAAAATGTACAATAACAATTACAAACTAAATGTGAAAGTAGAAATAAGTTTAGATATATTACATTAACATATGAAATAAATAAGGAAAATAAGATGTTAACATGACATATTTCACTTGTGGGATTATACTAATTTACAGCTTAATAACAAAATAAAAGCAAACCATAACCCGTTCTTTGCACGTCCAAATATAAAAACTATAATTTTTATAGAAACCCTAACAATCTCATTTGTATATTTCCAGTCACATTACGAGACAAACAACGAAAGGGTTAAAAGTTCTTTGAGCATAAACACATATAAGCAAGGCATATATGATTCAAATAATAAAAAAAAAATGAATATATGTATAATCCCAAATTTTTAATAAGATAAACATCGCTATTTCCTAATGTTATCTTTTTTGTCGAGATGGTGATAAATACAGAATTATGGCATTTTTTGTATATAATAATTGAAAAAAAATGGAAACACTGACAACTTAAACAAATTCTTTGACCTTATATTACCTTACGAAATAAAAAAAAAATTCAGCCTCATAACGTAATATTAACATAGAAATATTAGATAAAAAAAAAAGAGCAAAAAAAAAAAAATAGTCAAAGGAATAAAACAACAAAGATAGAAAAAAATAATTTAGCACACTACGGATATGGTAACGTTAATACCGAGGTTGCCGTTATCAGCAAAAAGTTGGGCGATTGATGTATCAAATACGAGACAATCAGATCCCATTATTGCAGAAGCCACACCTTCATGGCTGGAACGTGGCATGGCTTCCCACGTTAAACGACGTCTATTACCATTCAATTCCAATCTAAACCAAAAATTTTATTTTGTTAAACTGAAATAAAAAAATAAAATAAATTCATATACCTGTAAGCAAAATGCTCAGCCTGTTTTCTAGATCCAATAAGTTGCACAATAGCAAAAAATTGTGTATGACCATCACACTTTTCTTGTTTTTCCAAAATCAGCATGAAATGATGACCAAAACAACTTTGCATCATAACCCAATCGACGGCCCCCGGTAAGTTTATTTCCGTTGCTAAAAACACAATATCTTCCCCATTTAACGTAGTTATGTTTTGATGCTGATGCTGTAGATGTACCATTACTTTTTCTAATTGTCCCTGCCAAGAACATGACGCACCAGGACATGGGCAGCTGTAAGGTCTGAATTCACAAACTTCTTCGTGTTCAGCTTTTTCATTTAATCCAAGTGACATGCGACAACCAGTTTGTTTATGTTTGCAAGGAAACATGAGGTTGTTCGCTACTTTTTCCATAGCAAGGTTTCTTATATCACCTAAAACAATATATGAATCAATATGATTTTATTACAATTATAAATGAATTGTACGTAAGATTTTTTTATAAATACCTCACTTAGAAACATATATTGAAATTACAAATTATCAATATTATCAATATATGACAAAATATTTAACAATATTACAATCATATAATTTATTTTTACTGACTGCAAAAATTAGACAAATTCAGATACAAGTAAATTTCTAATAAGTTCAAACTTAAACTTGAGTTAAACTCTAGTTGTGTATGAAATATGATATATTTATCACAGTGTAATTTCTCTAATAATAGAACATTTTTATCACCTTCTATTCCATGTGTTATGTGTGACAATTCATGCATATCATCATCATCGACTAACATCACTTCATCATTATCGACTAACATCACTTCATCATTATCGACTAACATCACTTCATCATCATCGACTAACATCACTTCATCATCTTGTGTTGATCGACTTGGCAGAAAATTTTCCTGCTTAACTTCCCTCTTTGAATTTACCATTAAGCTGTTATTACCCACTGACATCGGTGTATATTCAACACTTTGAGTTGATTGTTTTAACACTAAATTTTCCTGCTTAACTTTCTCTTTATCATCAGTTATTGGCAGTATATATTCATCATTTTGTGTTGATCGTCTTGGCACAAAATCTTCCTGCTTAACTTCCCTCTTTGAATTTTTCATTAAGCTGTTATTATCCACTGACATCGGTGTATATTCAACACTTTGAGTTGATTGTTTTAACACTAAATTTTCCTGCTTAACTTTCCCTTCATCATCAGTTATTGGCAGTATATATTCATCATTTTGTGTTGATCGTCTTGGCACAAAATCTTCCTGCTTAACTTCCCTCTTTGAATTTACCATTAAGCTGTTATTACCCACTGACATCGGTGTATATTCAACACTTTGAGTTGATTGTTTTAACACTAAATTTTCCTGCTTAACTTTCTTTTTATCATCAGTTATTGGCAGTATATATTCATCATTTTGTGTTGATCGTCTTAGCACAAAATGTTCATGTTTAACTTTCCTCTTTGAATTTTTCATTAAGCTGTTATTATCCACTGACATCGGTGTATATTCAACATTTTGAGTTGATTGTTTTAACACTAAATTTTCCTGCTTAACTTTCTCTTCATCATAAGTTATTGGCAGTATATATTCATCATTTTGTGTTGATCGTCTTGGCACAAAATCTTCCTGCTTAACTTCCCTCTTTGAATTTACCATTAAGCTGTTATTACCCACTGACATCGGTGTATATTCAACACTTTGAGTTGATTGTTTTAACACTAAATTTTCCTGCTTAACTTTCTCTTCGTCATCAGTTATTGGCAGTATATATTCATCATTTTGTGTTGATCGTCTTGGCACAAAATCTTCCCGCTTAACTTCCCTCTTTGAATTTACCATTAAACTGTTATTATCCATTGACATCGGAGTATATACAAGACCTTGAGTCTTCTCCACTACGACCTGCCTCATAGTATTTGAACTATTTTTCACCCCGATACAACGTTCTGATAATACATTATTATTATCAGTCACTAATTTCGTTGTTATCTTTACACTGTCATCACTTGACTCTCTATATAGTATCATATGAAAATCTTTTTCATGTAAATTTGCATTAAATATATTCTGAGGATCTCCTGTTTCTTGTTTTACCAATGCTAAATCCAGCTCCTTTTTCGTATCTATCTGTAAAGGATCCCGAAGGCCCACTATCATCATCGAGTTTTGGGGGATGTCTATTTCCTCCTCAAAATTTGTATTTTCTAAAGATACATCACTTTCTTCACAACTTTCATTTGAATTTTCCATGTAACACCACATTTTGTTAAGCACACTTGACTCAGCTAATGTTAATTCAATTGTTTTAACGGTTAGCAGGATTTTCAAATATTGCCACAACACAAAAAAAAAACCAAAAAAACGTTAATTTCTGGTTGTTCATTAAGATGACAAAAAACTAAAACAAATTTTTAAAATTACAATTGCATAAATACAATTTAAGATAATTTCTTACAGCTAGTTAAGAACTAATTATTATTACTAATTCAAACTTTTTATGATCTGGGTTGACAATATAAAACGGAAGTTATGGTAGCGCATGAAAAAATATAATAAACTTTTGAAACCGCTCAGAGGCTAACTTCACCTTACTTAAAAAAGGACGATTCAAACTGATTAAAAATGTGATTTAAGATAATTTCTTACAGCTAGTTAAGAACTAATTATTATTAATAATTCAAACTTTTTATGATCTGGGTTGACAATATAAAACGGAAGTTATGGTAGCGCATGAAAAAATATAATAAACTTTTGAAACCGCTCAGAGTCTAACTTCACCTTACTTAAAAAAGGACGATTCAAACTGATTAAAAATGTGATATATATATAATTAAATAAATTGTGTACAATTAAATAAATAAACGACGGTCAAGTTACAGAATATTAGATAATTCTTTGAGAAATAAAAGAATTATCTACCTATATAATTTTAAATTGTCGATGAAATATATCTTTTTTTCATATAATTTTATTGTGTAATGTCGACAAATAATGTGTTTATTATTAATTTTATTATGAATTATTTTCAATTATAATAAAATGAGTTTATGTATTTATAAGATACGAATTTTAACTGTAAATTATATTAATTTATATTTCCCGCGTAAATAATTGTGTTTGCAAAGAACAGAGATGTGTTTAACAAAGATTACTTATTTTCAATGGCAAAAATTAAATACAAAGAGTGTAAATTGGTTACAATGAAAAAAAGTGCAAATATAGTGTATAGTTTAGAATCTAAACTTTAGATATCAGTTCTGCGCGATATTAGTTCTGAAGGAATTATCCATATAGCCCTCAGCCGCGTACCTGTATAATAAATTTAATTATATATTTAAACTTCCCGCCATTCTATTCCGTTCCTTATTTGGTCAAATTTGTTCGTACTTCCACATAAAAGGCTCGTTCGTTTGTGTTAAACTTTCTGCTTGAAGTAGTTTCGAGTGAATCCTTGTCATACAAATTATAAAACGTCATTGCCTTCTGCTTTATATAGGTAATTCTACAGTAGTTTGGAGTAATACAACCGAACAAGCCTTATCTCTTAATAATAATAATAATAATAAACAAAGCATTGTTTTACAATGTACAACCTTTGATGAACTACCATACCCGTTGCTAAGGGCTATATGGATTCGCGATACTAATTTATTTTGCGAATTTTATTACTCCAACAACTTGCTCTAGTTAGTTTTGTATCTTCATGTTTGTTAATATTTCCAAATATTATCTCTTATTATAAGCTAAATATACAACTTTTTAATATTTTTACCAATTTTTCTTTACATGCACTTAAATCTAAAAATAACATACTCCAAGTAGAATAAAGTTTATATTACAATTACAACTTTGAACTAATTCAGTAATCAATCAGTCTAAATAATATTTCACACCACATGCTTATGAACTGGTTGGTCTAGTGCTTGTCTCAATTATTATTCTCACTTTCATTTATTTATTCATTTAAGATAACATTAAACAATTATTTAATACATTATTTTAACAAATTCTCAACTTCGCCCATTCATTAATACTAAGATGTATAAAATAATATTAAGAAACAATATTAATCAAATGAATTTCATTTAAACTGGTTTATGCAAAATATCAGTAAGCAACTTCCATGCAACATTTAGTGAAAATTCACCCATCTTTTATCGCAATGGAATGGTATAAAGAAGCTCTAATTAACTTCTCATTTTTTTTTTTTTTACTGATCGTCATCATATCAGACATCAAATATTAAATTCAATAAGTAGTCTTAATTTATAAATTACATTTCAGCTAATCAATCAGTTATGTAGCTTTCGACAACCAATTGTAAAGGAAACCCATTCATTTTACTAGATACATATATACTAATAGGCAAATAACGAAATGTCTATAAAAGTAATTGACCCATTCATACAAAAAAAATAATCAAAATTACAAAAGCATAAAAGAATTAAATAATGAAAACGCCTTTTTGGTATAAAAACCAATCAAGTCGGATAATTAGGAATGTATAACGAAGACGAATACAAAACTCAAGATTAATCGTATAAAAATTCTAATATCAATGAGGATTAGAAGAGTTTTACGTGATTAATACACATGCTGACTTAAATATTACACCAACACCAAAACCACCCATGTACCTCTAATTAGTTTACTTAACAGGTTGATAGTTTATAAACTTAAATAAATTTTAATCATAATGTTTAGATTAATAATTAATTCATCACTGATCTTTATTTCCTGACAATCTTAAATTAGTTCATATGAAATTCGACAGTTTTGTAACGATGGCGAACCCAACATAAAGTGTTTGGTAAAATGATGCAGTGTTGACTGGAAGGCGAAAGATAAAAAAATGATTGACGTGATGGGTAAATGACTGGACATAATATGGGGGCTCTCAAAATGGAAATAAAGATATATGGATATATGGAAGTAAACCTATTTATATGAACAATACTGGATCAATAAGGAATTCGAAAGCTACGAGTTTGGAAGCATTTTAAAAACACAAAGCCATAGAATGATTGACGTAATGGGTAAATGTGAATAATATAGGGGCTCTCAAAATGGAAATTAACATATATGGATATATGGAACTAAACCTATTTATATGAAGAATACTGGATCAATAAGGAATCCAAAAGCTACGAGTTTGGAAGCATTTTAAAAACACAAAGTCAATTTTCTCTTCAATCAGCTTCAACTCTACAAATTCACTAGTTTACTTTCGGTTAAGTTACCAATTTTCGTAAATGTTTGCAATTTTTATAACATTTCATATATTTTTTTTTTAGCATTTTTAAGTTCCAATAAAAAAAAAACAATTTCAATAAATGTTTGTATTTAAATTATTGATTAATTAAGCTGGTTACATAAAATTTCAAAATGTATTTTATAAAAAAAGGTTCGCCATCTCTGTTATGCTACAGTCAAGTTAAACTTGTTAGTAATGTATAATGTAGAATATTATTATACACAAAGGTGTGTTTGCAATTTAGGCTTTTATACATGTATAACTTTAAAAATATCAAATGAAAAATTTGACAAAAACTAAAACTCTTTTCAGAATTAATTTGCTTATATAAAATGTGTCTCGCTCTCTCAGTATGTATACACAGATGCCCCAGGAGGAACCTTTATAAATTTTGGAGCAAATTTCATATCATTTCAAGTAAATAAAAATATGAAGCATTAAACATAACAAATTAATCTACAAATAAAGAAATGTCACTTGGTTTTCAGCTCGATGACGTAGTATTTTCTAATACATGATTATTTCCGATTTCTTTGCAGCATCCATAATTATTTGAAGAAGAAGAAAGTTAGTATTTTATACCATATTCCAAATATTCATGTGGCCACAATCCCAGAAGGTTCAACATGGTAAGGGTGAAAATTCAATAGCCGATATGGAATACTAACTGTATATCAGTTCAATAAGTGCAGACATTTTTCTTCTATATAACCCAAAGCTAGATTGTTTAGCATTAAGTAATGCTAGATTGTTGAGATTATTATATTGTTAAGAGTATTGTATTGTTAAGATTGTTGTTGGTCAACTGAATTCGTGTTCAGATTTCATTTTAAATGATCCAGTGATCCAGTCTCTGACGTGCCTGTATGTGTAAAAACATACAGCAATTTGTTAGAATGATGTAATCTATTCCAGTTATGCAATTTCCTCTTGGGGCATATATATATATATATATATATATAAAGTACATTGTTAAGAAGTTTAACATTAACTGTAATAGTGTATCGAGTTTGTTTTTGTATGCATGATAACCCAATAGTAAAAAAATACATAAAAATATTTCTCTAATTCTAATTATTAAACAAAGATTACAATGTGAATGTTAATTCATAATCTAGTCATTCAAATTCAGCTCTAGCATAAATTATCTAAACATTTGTTGACAATTAAAATAACAAAAATTATATTATGAAAAGGAATGATTAGAATAATAACATTTAACAATTTTCCATGTGTAAACAACCATGCACAGCCATGTCCATATACAACCATAAACAGAGAGCAAATGTTAAATTATTTGTTACTATCAAATATTAATTTTCCATAAAATAAAAAATTGCTTCCACCAATATTATTCTAAAGTTTAAGACACTACCATAAAATCTACTTTATAATTACAAAATACATAATTTACAAAAATATAACATAAACCTTAAAACTAAAAAGTTGTATATTAGTAATAATTTATAAGTACCTAAAGTTCCACGGCACGTGGGACAGCATGATAGTTTTGGTCGACAACTCGAACACACAAGATGCCCCACTTGACATTGCATAATAGGGGGAAGAACTATTTCAAAACAAACTGGACACTCGAATAAAGCAGCCAATTCATCAGTTAAAGTTCCAGGTGTGGGTAATCGGGAAAGCTGATTTGCTGAACTTGTTTGTGCATTAGAACCAGACGCTTCTCCGACACCACTGCTTCCCCGACCACGTTTTTGATTCATGATTTGTGCCATTTGTATATAACCTACGCATTTAAACTTAATTAAATATTAAATTATAACATTTCAGCATAAAAGTAATTTATTTAATTGTAAATTAAAACAAATCAATTTAATCGACTGCAAACTTACTTGTCTGTAATTGGTGTAACAATAATATATTAAAATCTAACCTGAAACATATAATCACAATCAGTTGAATTCAATTCATAAGCAATCAATTACAAATTTGAGTAAGTCAATTCATAACATAAAAAATTTTTAATAATAAAAAAATAACTTACTTTGTTTATATAATTATGAGATATGCAATGGAATGATAACATTTAAAAGCTTAAATACTCAGCACGAAATTTTGATTTTCGCCTGTTAATGTATATTTTATTGTACATTATCATTATAACGAAGAGAAATTGTAGAATTTCTTGATTTTCATGCAATGTTCTCACGACGTTCGAGAAAATTTGACGCCATGTCACAAATGTCAGAAAGTGTTGTTCTACGACGTTGTCAAGTGTTTTCAACTTGTCAATTCAAATTTATAAATAGCAAAACGTATTTTTTGAAATAAAATAGAATTACCCATAAATGTATGATTACATTTTTCTGTAATAACACATATTATTTTTAAATATCAAATAAACGGAGTGAAATAAAATTTATATCAAAACTTAGGTCAGTATTGTTTTTGATGTCTGGCAATGTCGAATCTGGATTCCTGTTTTATCTACAGAATAATCGTTTGACAATGGCGACGGTATTTTGACAGTAAACAGGTGATCAATTAAAAGTATTAAAAGGATATCGTGATTTGTTAAAATACTTACAAATCTATATATTAAATTTAACATGATGGTATTGTAAGCTGGGTAATTATTTATTAGCTTTTGAAATGGATGCAGACTATCAGGATGTTGACTCAGATATGGATTGTTCTGATAATGATTGTTTTGATGAATATGATGAATATTATAACATTGTTGATGATAATGATATGGAACAGATTGATCCCAGCCAAACAGATCCAGAATATTTTCGATATGAATGTCTTACAGAAGTACAAGTTGAACAATTATTAAATGAAACTGTCGCTTCGTTAAGTAATAGTTTACAAATAACACCCTCTCTCGCAAAAGTAAGAAGCTTTTCTCAACAAAACTTTACTTCACATTATATAATTACAGGTATTATTACACGGGCATAATTGGGTAATATCAGATATAAAAGTCAAGTATCGTGAAAATGCAAATAGTTTGCTGATATCTTCAAAAATTAAACCACCCATAGCGCCTGCACCAATTCTATGTTCACGTAATATTATTTGTCCAGTATGTGTTACTCCCCATATGAGTGAAAAGTTTTTTAATTTATCTTGTGCTCATATGTTTTGTAAAGAATGTTGGACAATGCATTTTGAAGTGCAAATTAATCAGGTATGTACACATTTATGTAATACTAGCTGACCCGACAGTCGTTGTCCTGTTATTTTATACAACAATAGATGTAGGTAGAAGATAGATAGATAGATAGATACATTTCCGACTTTTCCCGTGAATTTTTCAAAAATTTTCTTTCATACAAACCCAAACCAACCCAACCCAACCCAACCGACAGTCGTTGTCCTATCATTTTATACAATAATAGATGTAGGTGGAAGATAGATAG